>JACGDI010000998.1:147095-182268 GCA_014898725.1 Jacaranda copaia | reverse complement strand
TAAGATGTCTCTGAAGACCCTACTCTTGCCACCTATGTATTGCAAGTAGGGAGAGCTCATCAAGTGACCCCCAACTGATATTTCAAAGTTACTATGTGGGTAATCCATTTGAATTGCGATAAAGTAAATGAAAAAGTTCATTAATCCATAATCCACTCAAATTTGATCCATGAAATCAATATTGAAATTGTAAGCATAGTATTTATTTATATCTTTAAATAACCTGATTAACCCTCATAAAATATTATAAGTGTTACACTATCCCCCTTGTACAAAAAAGGGGGGGAGGGGGCAAAAAACCACTATTTCAAGTTTGACTTTCATATGATAATAATGGGCCTTATTACACTATTTATTAGAATAAAGTACAATATAAAAAGGGTAAAGTAGTCCCATATGTTTTCAGAAAAGAATTAAATCAACATCAATCACCTTTTTATTGGCTATTTTAAACACAAACATAAATATATGCACACTTATGCATACATTCATTTGAATGTGCAAATGCAAGTAATCTTTCGATTCTTCTGAGGAATATTTTCTTAGATGCATCCATTCAAAAACAAAATCTTTAGTTTCTATAACAATTGCAAAAAATGACTGCAATATCTAAAAAGCTAATTCCCCACAAACATAGTTTACTTCTTCCTCAACATCAACATTTACACATTCTATACTTTGTTGTTCTCCTCCTGCAGAGGAGATGAATAGCACTATGACAAAAAAATACACCTTCAAAGAACAAGAAAAACTAAAAAAAGTAAAATCAAATAATGTTCTGTTGCTTTGGAGAGTTTCACAAAGAAAATATGCACCAACTTAAGAAGATATACAAACATGCTTTGCACACAAAATATCAAGTGAAACATACAGAAATTGTAGAGAAATGACATATAATAATAGTTCGCAATGATAAAAGAGTATTACATAGAAAAGATGAAAGCCAACATACTTGCAAGGGTTTTTCACAAAATGATTCTTCTTCAATCGACAATATCTTCTACAATATATGCTTTTCTCGTGGTACAATGCAAGAGAAATGTAAATGATGATTTTTTGAGTGGATTCCCCTTGGTGATTTCCACGCAGTGTAATGAAGGAGTGATTTTTAGAATTTTGGGAATTTTAGGAGTTTTACTATTGTGTCTCACCTTTCTCAGTATCTCCTCTGCTTCATATGTCCAAGCACTATGGAGGGAAGACGGAAAAATAGCTCATTTTTTCTTTTCTCTTTTTTTGCCCCAAAAGGGCAATTTTGTCTCTTTATATTTTTTTCTCATAAAATAGTATTGCTAGGATGAGTGAGCTAATTTTTTTGAAACACGAGGTACTAAATAGACTCATTTTTTAACACAAGGGGGTTTGTGGCAATTTTGAATAGCAAAGGGGTAATTTGCATTTAGCCCAAAATTTAAGTATACACTTCAAGTATGCCATGGTTATTATTATATATTTAATTTTGATGTAAGTAATTTGGGTTAACTAGTTAAATTTCAGTATTTGAATAATGAGTAATTTTGATGCATATGATATGTGGGAAAGTTTCGTATATAAACATAATTACACCTGTTCAATTATTTTTAATATATTTTTGGATTTAAGTTTGACAAAAATGGTAACTAAATAAAGTTTTATCATTAAAAAAAAATTAAAGTTGGGAAGGAGAGAGTTGGGGACATGAGCATTTGATATTGGATATTTTATGTATATAGATTCTATTCTTACATATTTTCTTTTTCTTAATGGGTTTGGGTAGGGCCTGTGTTTCATTTTTATTTATTGGGTATGTATATGGATATCGTACTATTGTCATGGACATAAGTAGGAACCCTACCTATTGACTGACCTATGACATATTATTAAATGCATTTTGGGTGACATTTTGGCATATCATTTGATGCACTTCTTATTGCATTTTGTTAATATCACAACAAAGATAAATTGCTGACACTTATATCTCTTGCAACATTGTAAATGACACTTTTAAAAAATATCATTGAACACAAATTTACTACTATAATATTATTTAATTGGCATTTTTAGTATCTTTAATGTCTAATTTTGTTTCAATAAATGTGTAAATGAGTGAAACTTGAACGAACTTGACAAAAATTATAGGCTCGAGCTAGGTAAACATTTAATTATTAATATATAATAATTTTTTATATTATATGTAAAATATTTGAAAATAGAAAAAGTAAATTATTGTTATAAATCATTATTTGATTAATATATAGAAAATATTTAAAAATAAAAATAAGTAAATCATTAGTACATAATAATTATTTAATTAATATATAAAAATATTTAAAAATAGAAAAAAAGCTTGCGCGTGATAGAACAATTGAATCATGGATTGAGCTCAACCTATTATAAAGTTCAAGCTCGAGAAGTTCGAGTAGAGCTATAATTAAGTTGACTTGCGAGGTTCATGAGTCGACTCGATTCATTTTGCATTTCTAAATACTTTTTTTTTTCTTTTTTGTAAAATTGAATCGGCATATAGCATGAATTAACAAGGAAAATTACAAATAGACTTTTTTGTCAAAGAGATAGAGGTATTGTTTGGTTATATTTTTTGTTTGATTTTATTATGTGTTTTGGGAGAATGAATTATTGAAAAATATGAAAATTATTTTTTGGTATGTTTGTTTATATTTTGGAGGAGACATTTTTTACTGTAACAATCAAATTAATGCAGTTTTGTTGAATTTTTGGGGTGAAAATGGAATAAAGTAATTTTTTTAATATTAAAATAATAATAAAATATATAATATATAATATATATATATATTGAAGAATTCGCATTTTAAAAAAAAAAATATATATTTAATTATATTTCTCTAAAATAAAATTATTTTGAGAAACAATAACCAATCAAAGCCAGAGTTTTTATTTTTTTATTTTTTTTGGGGGAATTGAAAGTAGAAAGTAGAGATGGAGTTGTTTTCCCAATACTGACAGAGTTAGGCAAGCATTGCAATATTCAAATAATTTTTTTTAAAAGATAAAAATAAAAAGAAAATTAAGAGAGACAGAAATTTACTTTTACTACGAGAAATCTAACAGAGTAGTAATATTTATCATTTATCATAATTTGCCCATACTCTAAAACTCAGAAATTCTTTCTTGAAACAACAAAACAAACTCTGGACTGTAGAGAAAGATGTCGGACGAAGAGCATCATTTTGAGTCCAAGGCCGATGCCGGCGCCTCTAAGACTTACCCTCAACAAGCAGGCACTATCCGCAAGAATGGTTATATAGTCATCAAAGGCAGGCCTTGCAAGGTGGGACTCTCGCCATTCTTCTTTATATTGAGGGATTTGATTCAAAGATTTGCCTGTTATGGGAATTTGTTGTTGAATTTGAACTGGGTTTGTGTTAATTCCATCAGATCTTGATGGGTTGTTGTCTTCTCTAATCCATACCATACTTGGATGTGGCTTTTTGGTTGAATTTTTGTTGTATTCATGATTATTCTTCTACCCATGTTCTACACCTACTGTCTTGTTTGAATTTTTTTTTTTTAATTTTTTGATTCATTCAGAGCTAGATTTTGTGTGTTTTTGCAGGTAGTCATTTCAGTGAATCGCCGTAAAATTGTGGTTTTCTTTGACTTAGTTTGTTCTTTCTTTGTTTTTCATTTGTAAGACATCTTTCCCCTTGTTTATGGAGGTGAGATTGTACCCTTATCTCCCCATTGTTAACGAGAAAGGCTCACTTTTTAGTTCTTGGTGTCCCCCTCTCAATTTGGGTTGAGAGCTTATGATATGAAGGTGAATCGTTAAGAGGGGAACTTATATGATAAACTCCGTTAAAGTAAAGAAGTTTTAACTTGCTCCTCCTTTGATTTTAATCATATTGGTTGTAAAATAATTATTATTGACATCTTCTATACTGCATGGTCTTATTTTATGTAAACATTTATTTTTAAAATAAGATATAACAACAAATATAAACTCAGAAGATCTTTTAAATAACCTTAATCAAATAAGCTGTGATTGATTATAATGTGTGATTGACATTTTAATTGTGCAGGCTTCCTTCTTAGATTGGATCTAATAAGAGCTGTGTTCAACAAATTCTTGGGATCAATTACTTTCTCTGACAACCTTGGTTTTATGTGATTGTGTTGTCCTTTTTTATACTTGAATAGGTTGTTGAAGTCTCCACCTCGAAAACTGGCAAGCATGGGCATGCTAAGTGTCACTTTGTGGGAATCGACATATTCAATGGCAAAAAGCTTGAAGATATTGTCCCATCCTCTCACAACTGTGATGTAATGCGTTTTTATTTATTTCTTTTTCAATTCTTTCGGAGTATGTCGAAGGCAGATGGTCATTTTGTTCAATACCAACAAAATTTTGCTGACGCTGTTCTTGAATGTTATCTCAGGTGCCTCATGTAAATCGTACTGATTATCAGCTTATTGATATCTCTGAGGATGGTTTTGTAAGTTGCTTTCACTATGCAATTCTGAATGCAACTTTGTTCTTATTGTATTACTTGTCCACAATAAAGTTGAGTTGAGTTGTATCTTTAATATTGACTCTCTGTTAATATCTACTTACCTTCAAATTTTACGTCTTCCAAGTTCAGACAATTATAAAAAATGATGTATAGATATCTAAGTTTAGATTCAATGTTGCTGTTAGTCTATTTAATAATTAATTATCTCATTTTTAATTTTTATGTTGCCTGCTTCTCCCTGGCACATTGAACATCATTTCTGATGTTTCAAAATTACTGAGTTCAGGTTATACAGAATTATTATGTATATTATCGCAGATTCTTTGTTACTCTTTGAGTAGATTATTATTCCTTCCCATCACATTTTTGAAATTTAAATACTGATAAGATTGATTGAGAAGTGTACTTCCTATGTTGAAATAATTGTTGTGCGCTATATGTTTTAGCATATCATATGGTACTTATTTGGATGGTTGTAGAAAACTTTGAACATACAGTCAATGGCATTGCCACAATAGGTGGAATTAATTTAATCTGCATCACAACTTGTTTAACTCTTAACCTATCGTCCTATTGAGCAGGTTGACTTCTATGTGTTGTAGGTTTCTCTCCTGACTGAAAATGGTAGCACCAAAGATGACCTGAGGCTTCCTACTGATGAAAATCTGCTCAGCCAGGTGAAACTTCATCTGTAGATTAATATCTATGTGTTTGAATATCGAATCTTGATGTCCTAAGCATCGGATTTTTGTTTTGTTTTGTTTTGTTTTGGGTTCAGATTAAAAGTGGTTTTGAGGAAGGAAAGGACCTGGTCGTGTCCGTCATGTCCGCAATGGGAGAAGAGCAGATCTGTGCTCTCAAAGACATTGGTCCTAAGAATTAAAGTACGTTGCAATATCTATGGATACCCAGTCCTAAATCCTCCTAGTACAATGGTCCAACCTGTATTTCTTTAACTTTTGTCTGGATTTCTGCTTTTATCTGGCTTTTTGATGGGGTGAAACTGGTATAGAACAGTAATGCTGCAACTCAGTTATATGGAGACTTATGGTATTTCTTATTAATTTTGTTTTATTCTTTCATTTCGAATTTAATCTAGTTTTTATGCTAGGATTTTTGGGGCACATCTTTAATATGTTGAAGGTGGCATTATTGAGCTGGCGATTTAGTTTATTCTACCAGTCTAACCTTCTTTTGGGTTCCAAGATGGAGAATGGGACGTTATCCTTTGTTTTTTCGTATTTGAAGCATGTTAAGCGCGTTGTAGGATAGTGTTTTACAGTGTTGGTATGCAAAACGAATTATACAACCTGCCGCGCAAGCATACGTGTCTGTCATAAATAAGAAAATAATGAGTAGAGTGCCGATTATACGAGAAATTGAAGTATTTGCTATTAGTTGTTAATTTATGACACACTAATTTTATTCAAACAATGATTAAATATGTTGTTGGAATTAAAATTAAATAAATGAAATAGAGAAAGTGTTGTAATTGAGTTTTTTTATATAGATGTGAAGCATAGGTTTATGATTTCATTAGTTCGAGTGGTCGCTCCTATTATTTTTTGGTAGTGAAGTGTTCTCCGTTATGATTGAATTTTATCACGAATTTGATGGATATAACAAGCAGACGAGTAAGAAACACATGACACATGTCACATGAGGTGTGGAACAAATAGGTTTTTTATAACGAATTTGGAAGAAAAGTTTTTTATAACGAATTTGGAGATTCTTCCTTAAATGTAGCTAGAGTAAAATCATTGTCATGTGGATGCGACAATTAAGAGTTTAAATAGACTGGGGTCGAACTTATTAGGCTCAGCTTGTTTACTAATTTGTGGGCTTGGGCTCGACCGAGCCTAGACAATAGAGTTTGAGTTTGAGCTTGAGCTTGAGCTCGACTCGTTAGAATAGGCAAAGGCTTGGGCTCGGTTCGCTGAAGCTCGATAAGGTCCGATTTGTATAGATTTGGATGAACCTGAACTCGTATAAGTTCGAATCTGCTCGAGCTTGTTTAGTCTTAAAACAAAATTTATAATAGTTATTCTCATGCAAACTATTCTCTATATAATCAAAGGGCCCACCAACTGTTTTAGTCAAAAATGCAGGAAAAAGGGAAAAGCTACACCAGAAATAGAGTCTTGGGACAAATTCTATAATTAATAATTTTAAGCACAAAATAAATAAGCATAGTGACAAATGATTACTTCAACCTGGCTCAACAGAATGCTCTTCCTCTTCTTCTACTCCTACTTTTTCTTTTGTTTAATTGAACCACCCATTGATTTTCCAAGGAAACAAAAGAAAGACGTTCCGTTGTGCATCATAAAAACTTTATTCCAATTTATTACATGCTATTCTCAAAACAAATTTACTACCATCCCTTTGATTTCTTGAAAATCATAAAGTGAAATAATCGGTCAACCATGGTAATATTATTTCTCGCGTAGTTTTCAAACACAAACATATTCTCAAATGAATTTATTAATTTGGTATATGTTGATATCTAGACTTCTATAATTTATTTCCATAAGCCAAAATCTATCAAATCTAAGGGCTCGTTTGGTCTCATTTTTAAATTTCATTTTTACATTTTTTACTATTTAAAAATCAAAACACACTACTTTTTTTATATATCCACATGATGTTATTTTTATTTTAAAAAATATTTTTCAATAATGTATATATCTTCTTTTTTTCTCTCTCTCTCTCTCTCCCCTCCCTATTTAATTATTACTATTTTTCTCTACCTACAATCTACTAAAATTAATATAATTATTATGTTTTTAATAATTTATGCAAATATACATTCATTTTCAACTTATTTTTACTAAACATAATTTAAAATTTTAAAAATAATAAAAATAAAAAATGAAAATAAAAATAAAACTAAACGAGCCTAATAAAAAGCTCACTTGTGAAAGCGTTGTTATTAGAATTTAGAGCTCGAGGGGGGCCAAACAAAATCCACCCGATGCCTCTCAATTCTCACCCCCGCCCAACTAAAATCGAGGGCATTTCTGCAAATGCACAACGTGAACTGGAGTCACGACGGGTCGACAGCAATCCGAAGAAAACCCGTCCAGAAGTCCAAACCCGGAATAAATATCCGGTTCACATAAAAGCTTCAGATTCGGACATTAAATTACTATTAAATATTCCTAATTGCACTCCAAAACAGTTATCAACACTCCACCCACCACTTTCCTCACCACGATCCACACCCCTCGCCCACTCAATTTACATGTTCGTCCTTTGTAAGTAACACTTTCAGTGAAGGCGCTTCCGGTCATTTCAGTTACGAAGCATGTTTATTCCAAAGCACGAATCAGCACCAAACAAGAAACTATAATTAATATATAAAACGGTTCTTCGAAAATTAAAAAGAGGAGCTTTATTGCTTGTCAGTCGCGAAAGTACGCACTTAGACTTGCTGTGCTCAGGAATCCGCCATGGAAGAAGAGAAGAATCGGACCTGCGAAGCTCTTCGGGAAACGGAAGAGGAGAATTCGAGGCCACTAAAGGAGGGGCAAGAGGAAAATCGGGGTGAAGAAATGGAGAAAAATGAGGAGCAGAGGCCAGTCTGTAGTGATAGTAGCAGTGATTGTGCAGTTGGAAACAGTTCAGTAGGAGAATTAAAAGCTTCTGAATCCGAAACCCTAGCAACTGTACAGCAGTCCGAGGGTGATTTGCAGGCCGATTTTGATGAATCCTCTCACCTTCTATCCGGTAGCTCTACAGTTCCTAGTTCGTACTCTGTGTGTCTGTTTTGTTTTTCTTTTATCTTACAGTTGTCGTTGTAGTGTACGGAATCGATTTATGCAAAAAATTTCTTGCGGTCGATGATTTTTGAATATGCTTGTTCGCATGCGCATCTACGATAAAGAGTAGCGAATTGATGATATTTGCTAAATTTTGAATATTGCAGAGGTTCCGGTGGAATACTCATTGCGACCACTAGCGCCCGCTGAAGAATTGAAGGTTGGAATTTCAGTAGTGACTTGTAGAGCTCTGAATTTTTTGGACTTCGCTTCCGATTGTGATAACAGTCCGTAACAATGAAGGAAAAAGACGAAAAGGCTAACTTTTGATTTGCAGAATTTATCTTATGGTTGTCATTCTTGTTATGAAACTGGTTTCTTCGGTTATAGGAGTTGTTTCTTATCTTAGCCTTTATTGACATTGAGTTGAAATAAAGAAAATACTTAGAAGTGTTTAAGACTTTTGTTTCATTTAGTCTCAGAACATGGTGCAATTGGGATTTCAGGTATTATTGGTATCCTCCTTTTCAGTCTATTTTTACTTTCCCAAAAATAAGAATTTGAAGCGAAAAGTTTTAAATTATGGCACAGCACGACTTATTCACCTTGAAATTTATGTAAAAGCGACACTTGTGTGGCTGCTTGCTGCAATGGGTAGTTAAAATTTGAAAAATACAAGCTTTTATTTCCCCATCCTTTTTGAGTTTTAAATTGACAAAAGCAGAGAATCATGATTACTTATAGTATAGTTTCTACATGCCATTTATAACTGTTGATATTTCAGTCAAATTACTGTTTGCTAGAATAAAAAGTCAAATGCAGACATGCATTGATAATTAGCTAAGATATCAAATGCACGGCTGTTCTTTCTTGTTAGTGCTTTTCTTTAATCATTCTTTTAGTCACATCTTTTGATACTGAATTGAATCAGTTCATTCGTATACTCTTTTGTATATTTTCTAGCATACTCTTAGTCAGATCTCACAACACTTACTTTTGCTATGGCAAACCGCTTTGTCAAAACTGATTCATTATTCACATTTTTAAAATTCTACTATGTTGTTGGTCATACTATAGGCTGATGAGAATGCTGATGCTGATCACGATTTTACTTAATTTTTTTTTTTTGGTGAATCCACTGTTCTGTGCATGTCAATTTTGAAAGTACTTGTTTTTGAAGTAACACTGGGTATATTGTATATCTCTGGTAATATCAATTAAATTGTTGTTTAATTTTGTCTTCTTTTTACTATTACCTCAGGATCAAGTAACAGCAGTGCATGGGGAATCTTTGAATGGTATTACAGGTCAACCGGAACAAGTTCACATAAAGCACCAGATACAATTACCTGATCGTCCATCCAAGTTGGAGTTGTCACCAACATCTGTTACACAATCCACTTCCTCCAATCCAAGTAAAACCCTAACAGAAGAAAAATGGCAACCAGTAGAGAACGGGAACAACTATTGCCATGCAGAGCAGGAGAAGCAGAATTCTCCAACCCCAAAACATGTGTCTGTTCTGCCTATGCTGAAAACTCCTGATGGATATAACTGGCGCAAGTATGGTCAAAAGCAAGTGAAGAGTCCAGAAGGTTCTCGAAGCTATTACAGATGCACATTTTCTGACTGCTATGCCAAGAAGATTGAGTGCTGTGATCGTTCAAATCGTCTAATAGAAACTGTTTATAGAAGTCACCACAATCATGATCCTCCCCATAAAGTAAATTGCGCTAGAGAAAACAGGACCTCGTTGCCAATTGTGCCAATTGATGGGAGTAATGATACAAGTCATCCAGTGAGAGGTGTTAGCGATCCAGTGCCATGTACTCCATCCAAAGAACCTTTTCTAGGAATTGATGAGATGCCTGAAGCAAAACAACAGGAGTCAAGTGGTTCTGATGAGACCACAGAAATGAATATGAAGGAGTATGTTAATGGACCTGAATGTGAAAAAAGGCATGTTGGCAACTATGTTAATGGTCTATCATTTTCATATTATCATATTGTTTTAACAAGAGCTACTACCAGATAATTTTGATACCTTTTCATCTCTACAATTACCAGGCAAAAGAGAAATTCCACTGGTGAACTGGAGTCCCTTTCTAAACCTGGAAAGAAACCTAAATATGTTGTTCATGCAACTGGTGATGCGGAAATTTCAGGAGATGGCTACAGGTGGCGCAAGTATGGACAGAAAATGGTGAAGGGGAATCCTCATCCGAGGTAAACATCCAGTTATCAGTGTCACACTTCAATGTTAACTCTTGAGTTGGCTTCATTTTACGAAAATCATTGGCCTGACTATGCTATTCTTAGGAACCACCAAAAACTTGAATGCTGTCTTCATCATATAGTAGTGGTCACGTCTTTCTACATCTTTCTACATCTTACCTTTCTGCACCACCTGGTCCATCAGTAATCCTAAATACACATTTCATCATTCAATGCTTAGCAGTCTATCGAGCAGTCAATATCTCTATCAGGTTATAAAAATCACTAACTGTTTCTTGGATTTTCTCTTTTCTTTAATTGAGGATCGTTCTCAAATCAGGAATTATGAAACAGATGACATGAGTGGTTGCAGTCACTGCTAATTATATCTTCCCCACCCACCCTAGGCCCCAGAAAAGCAAATTGAAAGAAGAAAAGAAAAAAAAAATTATTTTGCATGTATATGTCCAAAAACATAGATGCTATGTACTTTTATTTCTCCAATATCAATTTTTTGAATCCATTCATTTAACATCACAGTATGAGGGGTCTCTTCAGAGTGCTTATGCTCTTATGTATTTAGGCTGCTTTGATTAGGAAATCTCAAAATGGTTTTGATGTGGTAAAAGTTTTTAGTTATAAAACTACCCAATCTCCAAACATGAGGAGTGCCAGCAGTATATAAGAGTATGTTTTGGTTTTCATAGTGAGGATGCCTGGTATAAACAACAAATACAAGCTAATCACCAAAGGGAAAAAAATTAAAACATAGAAAATAAAATCAGGAGAGTAAGAATGTTGTTGCCTAACAGGAAGAAGCTTTTCTACTAAATTGTAAAGCCAGGACTCTTCCTAGAAATGCTGAATGCTTGAATACCAGGGAACTGAAGTGGTTGTCATGTTCAGCCTCACCAAAGCCCCCCAGCCTAATTTCTTTTAGGCTCATAGCCATATGAGGAGTGGGAATACTAATTGCTATTATAACCTAGCAAACTAGAACTTCCAGCTTCTATAAGATCATATAGATTTATTTTTGTGCGTCATATTTTATATTGAAGATGAATAGTGCTGGAGGATTATGAAATATTTTTAGATTTTATCCAATGCTGGAGGGTTTATATCTCAATGGAGTTGCACTTTATGATGCAAAGTTGTTACACTTTATACAATCATATGTATCTGATAAGTGTTCTGTTTCATGAAAAATTAAGATAGTATTGGTTGGGATTGTTTGGAACATAGAGGCATGCTCTGATTTTTTCTGAAAGCAACATCCCCTAAAATTTTCAGTTTTCTAAGGAGGAGCTCAATAATTTTAGTCAATGCTAATTTAATTCATTGATTTAGGACACATATATTCAAAGTATACTTTCATTTCTTGTGCATGGTATTAAATTTTACTGAATATGTGGAAATATTTCTTCACCAAATTTGGATAAAATCTCAACTCTAGCTCCATGGTATAATGAATTGTGTGCTGTACTAGTCAAAAAGCATGCAGATCAATGGCACTGGATTTCAGTTTCCATCCACAATAGAAGATATTGTTGAGTAGACTATAGGCAAGGGTGTTTTCCTACTATTAGAATTTGTCTTTGTAGGATAACTAATGTTAGTGCCTATAGTACAGGTTATAGCTGTAAAAGGAAATATGGCAAGCCTTCATGCTATCGATAGGCAGGTCAGCAGCAGCTTGTAGTGAATAGGTTTGGTCCTTGCTCCATTCCCTAGTAAACTTTGAAATGGAGGGCCCCCCTGCCCTAACTATAATCTCAAACTCTGGCTCAGCTGCCTCTATTGAGGCTTTTAGTCCATAGGGTCGGTCAAACGTCTGACTGAAATCTGGCTTGAGCTAGGGATCGAAGGATTGGTCTGCTATTTGGGTCCACTTTTACTTCCATATTTGGAGAATAAATGTTAGTGCATTCCTTAATTGAGGGTTATGCATCATTGCCATTGATAGCACGTTTGACTTGTTGACATTAAAAGTTTCTTTGTTGTCTGACCTAGATCCATATTGAAATGTCTGACAAACAACAGACACTTTGAATGCCACTAAGTTTTGGGAATGATCTGTTAGCTGTTGGTGAACAAATGAGTCAGGCCAAGGGTATGGATACCATGGATGGACACCCTTTGAGCTCCAGCTTAGTTCCTCTTTATAGTTGATCAATCCTTCAGATAACACCAAAGCGCACAAAACATACAAGCTTATAGATGTGGAGGCACATCAATGTTGCTATTAAAGGCACATGCATGCAAAACCAACTTCTCTTCTGAAGAGATAACTTGTTATAATAGGGGGATTTTTCAAATCCACTGTATTGTTCTCACTTCAACCAAAAACCTTCTGGCTTCTAGGCAACTGTAGTGCCAAGCTACTAATTTTAATGAGTGTCGTTGATGGTGAGAGGTTTCCTAGAAATAATGGCTGCAGTTAAAGGGCCTTCAGCCAGAAGACCAGTGTCTCATTTGAGTGGGTAGTTGTACAGTGGTAATGGAACTGGGTTTACAAGTTGGGATGGCCTTGTTCTTAAAATGGAAGGACTAAATTATGGAAAATGAAAACTGACCATAACTCTGTAATGAACTTAACCTTCAAGGAGATACTCTGTTTTCCTAACTTCCCCCACCGCTTCATGTGCCAAGAATTTTCAGATTTCGTTATTCAGTTTGCAGAAGTTTCCAATCTATATTGTTCATAATTCCAGATTGTTTCTACTTTCTGCCCCCATTTGTTTAATCGCATTATGAACTTTCAGGAACTACTACAGATGCACATCTGCTGGATGTCCAGTTCGAAAGCACATTGAAAGGGCCTTGGATAACACGAGTGATGTAGTAATAACATACAAGGGAATACATGATCATGACACACCAGTACCAAGAAAGCGTCATGGCCCAAAGAGTCCTGTTTTGTTGGACAATTCGCAAAATAAAATCAAAATGGATAAGAGTCAAACACAGTGGTCGGTGGACAAAGAAAGTGAATTGAAGGGTGAGGCATTGAATGTGGGTGCGGGTAAAGCATCTGAGTCAGCAAGAACTCTTCTGAGCGTTGGGTTTGAAATCAAGCCTCGCTGAGGGTTGCCAAAGCTGGAAGACACCAAGTAATGGTGCGCATTTCCTAAATAATTTATATTCTAATAACTCATTTGATTTTTGTCCTCCTCTTTTTCTCTGGATGCTCTATGCTTTATTATTGTTGTTGTTGTTGTTGTAGGTTAGTTTTCAGCTAGTTTTTTAATTTCTATATGCAGAACTGAGTATTAAATTTAGGTTGATTGCAGTGGTAGCATGTAATATTGATGGTAGTCATTTATGTAAATTATTGTGGATATGAGGAATGGAATTCATCATTAAGCTTAAGGCTTAGGCACTTCTGGAATTTCTTGTGTTTCTTTTGACTTTGGTATGAGCATATTATGAGAATTTGAATATTGGCCTGAATTAGGAGTGCACAAATGAGTCGAGCCGGCTTGGTTTTAGTTCGACTTGAGTTTGACTTTTATAATGAGTTGAGTGCGAGCCATGATTTAATTATTCAAAAGCTCGTGACCAATTAACTGGTTATTGCTCGATTTGAGCTCAAGCTTTATAATGAGCCGAGCTTAAGCCTTGATTGAGTTATTCAAAAGCTTGCGGGTCGGCCCACGAGCTTTTGTCTATTTTTAAATATTTTTTATATATTAATAATTTACTTGTTTTTATTTTTAAATATTAATTAAATAACTATTTATGTTAGTAATTTACTTTTTTTTTCTTTTTATTTTTAAATAATTTATATATAATATTAAATATGTATTAATAATTAAATTTTACTCTAAATTGTGAGCCTTTACCTTGTCAATTTTGCTGGGAGGCCCACAATTGTTTTGGGTATTCTTTTCAGACAGTCATTTGTTTTCCGCACAATTTATCAGAAAAATTATCATTAAGCTCCTGAAGTTGCATCTCCAGAATAATACAAAGCCAATCAATGCAATACTGATGCAAATTTGTAATCTCTTAACCTCTATGTGTTGATCGCCTTTTGAATCGACACATGTACGTCCTCCATAGTTTTGAATCTCAATATCATGAGTTGTGCAAAATAAAGATATAATAGTATCCACTGGCTCTCAAATATTGCCGTAATTGCCGTGAGATATTAACCAATTTCATGGTGCAAATGATATCTTGATTTTTCTTGTAATGCTTGTGACAATTCGTGTAATGCCCCCAAAGATGATGATGATGATGATGATGATATAACTAATTTAATAGAGTATTAAATATAGAAATTAGTGGATTTTAATTATTATTTATGATCATTATTCTATAAATTAAAAGGTAGAATATGCAATGGTATCATCTATTTCAAGAATGTGAAGAGGCTCATATTTAGTCAGGAGTATGGTATGACAGCATTTTAATTGAAGAATATGAAGCAATAGCATTTTAATTTAAGAATATATAGAGGTTATTTTATTTAAGAATATAATGTAGTGGTATTTTAATTATATGTTACTGGGAATTAATTTGTGAGTTAAATACAAAAATTGGCTATATATATTGGAAATATGTGAGAACATACTTACCTTAGAACGCATGGATCTTGAAGCGGTGTTTTTACTTTACTTTATAAGAATTGTGGGTGAGTGTGTTACATATGTTTAAGGTTTAAAATATTCTTCAGTATGGGGGATGATATTTTTATTTTTTTTGACACTATGGGGGATGAAATTTTAATCCTTGGGATGTGTAAGTATGTTCTTTTGCATAAACATGTTGATTATAATATTTTGTTATGTGATACGGAATTTATGCGATATGGATCTTTGTATATGCTAACTTGAAACTACTTTCGAATGTTTTGTAAGTTTTGTTATGGTGGTGGATTGTCCACCAATTTTGGAATTATAGTCACATGGTAATGTTGATTATAAGTCATTATAAGTTATTTTGGACTATTAAATATATATTTAAAACACTTGCTAGGCTTTCGAGCTTATTCTTTTTGCTGACATTTTTAGATATAGAGGAGAATTAGCAAGGTTAAGAGATAAGGAGCAACTTTCAAGTTGTTGTCTTTTTATTGATTTGATTTATGTAAAAAAGTTTTATTTTATTTTATTGAGTTGAGGCGTGACAATTCATTTAGTGATTCCCAATATAATTTCAACTACTGTGATGAAAGGAAGCAAAGAAAGTTAGCTTCTTGCAAGTCCCAATACAATAAGTGGGTAACTAAGGTCTCCTCGTCAAGTAGAGCCTCATTTTGGTCAACTATTAAGTGAACACAAAATTAGATGTGTATAACTAGGGACGGCAAAATAATTCCTAACTTTGGGGTCCCCTGCGAAATCGGGTCGCCAAATTTAGGGAATTTTTCCTATGGGGATGGAGATGAAAATATCCTCGAGACTAATTTGGGGATGGGGACGGGGATTATGCTCCTTGCGGTCCTTGTCCTTGTCAAATAAATATAACACCCTTAATTTTATTTATATTTATGTAATATGTTTTGGTTATTTTAGTAATTTCATTTAAATGATAAGAATTAATGAATAATAAAGTATAAATAATAAAAAATATAAAATTTAAATCTAATTTTTATTCTTAAATTTTAATTCGTAATTCTAATTTTTAGCTGTAAATTTGAAGCAAATTGATAATATTTGCCATTTTAAGGATCCATGCGGATCCCCACAAAGAATTAGGGAATGGAATAGGAGGCAAAATTTCCCCACAATAAGGACTGGGAATGGAGATGGGGAGGGGAGAGTAACTCTCCACCCTATTCCCTGTTGGTGTCATCCCCATTGTGTAACATATCCAATACACCATTAGTCTCAAATCTTCGATCACGACTCAATCCATCTTCTTTGATGATTTCAATCACTTGAATTACTGAAAAATGCATAAGTTAAATTTATGCCAAGTATTATAATACGAAACCAACAAGTATCAACACTTGGTGAGACTTATTTCTTGATTCACGAATACTGTGAATTTCTCCCTATATATCCATCCTAGTGCTTCTTCAACTTTAACTTGTTTTTCACAAAGCATGTTCCAACGCTTCCATGAACTTTCAACGACATTTAGTTAAAAAAATGGCAATCGGGTCATCGAAAAGTTGTGCTACTTGGATATGGTTCTTGGCAATTTCAACAATTATGTGTTGCAATTGATGAGCAAAGCAATTAACATATACACAAATAAATGGATTTTCTCTGGCAATCAAACTCTTAAGACCATTTAAAGTCACATCGCATGTTGCTAGCACCGCCATAGCCTTGTCCACGAATTCTTGGTATACTCAAACTATGTTTCAAACATTCAATTCATATCTTTTTCAGTGGCAAACCAGCGGCATCACTCTATACCATAAAAACAGTCGACGCCGAAATCGAATGCAATCAATTGAGGCAGTTAATTGGCACTAATACGAGTGACCAACTTGGTCAGAATGCTTAAACATAGCAGCTTCCACGTTTTGATTTTGGTTCATCAAATTTTTAGTCTTTCATAACTTTGTCATAAACACTGTCATGTCTTCAGGATGATTATTAGATTTATTTATTTATTTATTTATTTATTTTTCCAATTGGTAAACCCCTCGGTAACAAATATGTTTCCATTTGATTGCATTCTGGCATTAGGCGTAGTAACAATACAAGTTGTTAGAAATTTAGGCACTCCAGAGTGAAGATCCACCACTTTTGAAGCGAAATAAAATGAGCTCTATGAAACAAAAATTAATGAAACTTGTTGCAATTGATTTGTCTCATTAAGGAATTTTGATAGACTGGCTAGAAAGTAGGGAGTTTGTAACGGTAATTTGTATTTCAATTCCGTTGCTAAGAAGCTTGGCAACGGAATTGAAGTAGAAACGTTCTGAAGCTAAACATCTCGAAGGTAAAATTAATTGCAACAGAAATCATGTCATTGCTAAGTTAGCAACAGAAAATTTTCCGCTGCTAATAAATTATTCCGTTGGTAACTTTTGTGAAAGTTACTAGTTAAATTCTGTCGTAAATTTTGTTGCAATCCCGTTGCGTTTCTGTTACTAACTTCTATTTTGATTTTGTTGTAATTCCGTAGCTAACTTTTCCCGTTGCTATACCGTAACTAACTTTATCCATTGCAATTCTGAAGCTAAATGTGGTCGTTGCCATTCCGAAGCTAACTGTGTTTGTTGCTATTCTGAAGCTATATGTATCTGTCGTTGTTCCATAGTTATCCACTGCTATTTCGTTGAAAACTTCACCCGTCACTGTTTGGTAGTTATCCATGTTCATTGCTATTCCATTGATATTTTTTTTTGCAAATTTGTAGCTAATCATGTTCATTGGTTGCCAAATATCGGTTGCTAAAATTTCATATAGCTAACACTTTTGGTTGCTAATCTGTTCTTAAATTTTCCTATTATTATTATTTACAAATAGCAACATCATTATATGTAAAATCATAAATCAATAATAAAATCTGATAAAGGTTTAATTACCAAAATTTATTTATTCATAGATGCAAAACAAATGTGTTTAATTTCTAAATTTCAACAATTTAATAATTTTGACACAAATAAGCATCATGAAAAGACATTTAACAATTCTCATTTCCAAGCATATCCTAATTTTCATGTCAATGCTATCTACCACAAAGAGAAGTTGCCTCACCAACAATATAGAATAGAAAGTAACTTGAGAGTGCACCTTATTATTATCTCGGTAATCTGCCTTCATCTTCATGCTTCAAATATCCAAGGCATTCAGGGAGCAGCATGTAGCACAAATGTTTACAAAGATTCAGAGTCCCTCAGTTCGGGCCTTCAAACTTCAAAGGGAGCATGAAACAAGTTCGTTATCATTGTCCCCACTGTCTTCCAAGTATATATGCGTTCAATCAGTTCAGCACGCTGCGATGCTAGTTTACAATTGCATGGACTATGTCTGTAATAGACACCATGCATTCATTGACTTCACTGCATCATACATAGCACGTTCCATCATTCTCCGAAGCCAAGACCCATCCGCTCTTTTTCCTTTGGCTGTTAGACTGTCAGAAATTTTGATACTTCCGAACCATGCTCTTCAATGTGAGCAGCTGAGGTTGATTTATGATGATCGAACATAAGAGAAAGCACGCCCGGATGCACCATTATGAAATAAATCCACACTATTATGAAATAAAGTATTTGAACTAAGTAAAGATATTAAAAGAACAATGAACATTATATAACAAGAAAGATCCTCGTTACATGCAAATTGATATAAAAATCGGTTAGTGGGACTCCCACGGTAGAGATGTATTTTAACAAGATTCTTCTCTCTCCCCACATTTCTCAAATTCCCAATTATCCAATTCTATCGATCACCATCACTTTCTTTAACTATAAAAAAGAATTATGAGTGTTTTTTTCTTAGCAGGCCAATCAGAAAACAACATTCACAATAATGTGTCCGCCAGTCAACTTATAATCACCCCACACAAATGCATAGTCCAAGAGCTCATTTTTCTCATCATTTATCTAGCTTGTCTTATTATTCCAAACTATCCAAGAACCAACCTCAACTCCGCATGTAATCAACAACAATAATCATTACCCTAGAAATTTCACAAAATAGTATACCATTTAAAGAGAAAAATTAATAATAACATAGAAAAAAATTATCATTCTGGCAAAGCATAACACTAAGCCAAGAATTAAAATGAAATAACAGAGTGCCAAAAAAAATAAAAAAAGGAAAATCAATCTCACAATGATGAAAGAATGCAATGTTCAACAGATAACTAACTCTTGCCCCAACTAAAGTTTCATAATTTAGTCCCAACCAAATTACCACCTACTGGGGTATAATAAACCATCCTAAACTATGCACAAGTATTTAAAACCATTAGCAACAAAAGTAAGCACAAGAAAAAAATATGTCAAGGAGAATCATTACATCACATGCTGGAAAAGAGGCCTGAGAGAGCCACTCAACAGAGCATGTTTTGCCTTCGATAAAATGCCTGAAGTGCCCTTCTTTTGTTTAATCGCTTCTTGTTTAGTTACCATTCCTAATACGTTGTCTACTTCGAATGGGATGGGACTAAACACAATTCCTGTATTTATGTCAATGATAAATACCAAATCTTCAAACAAAAAGAATATCGTCTTTGAAAATATTGAAGAAAATACGATAAATGATACCATGATTAGGGATGTTAGCAGCTTAAAGAATCAACCTTTAGGCGGCCCTCAATAGCGATACACGAAACATTTCCAAGAGAAAAGATCAATTTAAGCAAAATGAATATCAGTATCTGAGGAACTTTCTTGTTAACAGAATCTTTTTCTGTTTAGTTACAATCTTCCTGGAATTCCATTATCATCACTATCATCGGCATAATATTCCATTGATATATCTTGTTCATCTTCTGGAAGCACTTCCTTATTAGTTTCTTCAGCTTTCTATAAGCACAGGGTTCCTGCTTCAGAATTTATTTGGCATATGCAAGAGAATGGATTTTCGTGAAGGGCCAAGGTCGGTGGAGAAGAGGGAAGGGGAAGGGCGGTGGGAAAGGGAGGGGAAAAGGACGGCGTGGATGGGAGGGAGAAAGCCAACCGAGCAGCAGAGGGGAAAGTGGGAGAGATCAGAGACAGCAGATGGGAAAGGAGTGGGAGAAAATGATCTGGCAAAGCGGCAGAGGGAAGAAAGGACGATTGAAAACTGTAATGTTGGGGTGTGCGTGGTTAAGTTTTGAATTTTGTTCATTTGTTAAATAATTCTTTTAATAGTAAAAGAATGTCTGAAATGTGAGAGATTACATATTTAATTAAAAGAAAGTTTGAATGAAATGATAAATATTACATATTTAATTAGATTTATAAAATTTTTAAATTTAAGATTGAAAATCAATTTTAATAATAATAATATTTCTCTCAATTCTCTCTAACTTGATTTTTATTTCATCACTTCATCTTAATGGATTAGATTGCGTACACACTCAACTTTTGATACTATAAAATATCATGATGATCTAATAAATAACTTCATACAATATAAATTATCAGTAAAACTTAAAAATAAAGGTAATAGCGAGTCTTTTATTAATTAAAGGAAAAAATTTATAAAATGATATGAAAAAATTTACTTAAAAAATCATTTCGAACAAGTTAATTAGAGCAATTAGGTCTCAATTCTTTATGTGCAAGTTAAATCTAATGCATATATTTTTTAAATTGATTGTAGTTGAGTCATGAGTTTCTTTACTTTTACATGATATTTCTTTTTACTATTTGTCATTTAAAAGAATTCATTGATATACTAATTATGGTTAAAAAATAATAATTAAATAAAACCAAACAGTATCTAATTCATTGCTTAAGTAGCTTGTTTAAGAATATAACTAATTGAATTTTAATTTATTATTACTAAAATTAATAAATTTTGATGTCAAAAAAATTTATTGTTGCTATTCCATTGCTCTTCCGTTGCTATCATTATCGGTAGCGATGGAGTAGCAATAGAGCAGCAAAAGAAATATAATTAAATTAATCATTTTATTATTAGAACAAAACTTCATTGCTATTCCATCTTACACAAAAAATAATTTTTTTATCAATTTGAGAAAACAAAAAATAATTGTACGGTAGAAATTGAATGAAAAGGTATGAAATTCAATATTTATAATAGAAATTGAATAAAGAGGTATGAAATTAAATATTTATATTGATAACCATATAAAATCGAAAGATGGGGCACAACGAGTACCCTTTTCATCCTATAAAATATTATTATGTCTAGCAATAATACTATTATCCTACACAAATACATCAAAATTAGTTAAAATTTAAAAATAAAGAAAAAATGAGTCAGTTTTTTATAAAAATATCTTATAGCAATTTAGTTAAAAAATTATCAAGGATAAGTTCAATTAGAGAAATTAGATCCTAATTCTTTATGAGCAAGTAATATGTGATGCATATATTTTTTTTAAATTGATTGTAGTTGAATCATGAGTTTTGTTAATTTTACATGATGCTTCTTTTTTTTACTATTTGTTAATTATTAGATCAAGCACACGACTAGCTTGAATTTCATCCTATAAAATATCATCATGATCCAATAAATAACTTCATACACTATAAATTGTAAAATAATAAGTTAAAATTTAAACTAAAGAAAATAGTGAGTCTTTTTACCATTAGAGGGAAAAAAATTATAAAAAGATATAGAAAAATTTAGTTAAAAAGTTATTTTGGATAGATTAATTAGAGCAATTAGGTCCAACTTGTTATAAACAAAGTAAATGCAATGCCTATATTTTTTAAATTAATTGTAGTTGAATAACGAGTTTTGTTAAATTTAAATTATCTTTGTTTTCTAACCTTCATTTACAACTATATAGTGATATAATAATCACAGTCACTTTTATCAAATAATTAAATAAACCTAATTTATGACTTAATTGTTTAATTTAAGAATATAATTAATTGAATTTTAATTTATGATTACCAAAATCAATCAATTTTGATGTCAAAAATATTTTTGTTGCTATGCCTTTGCTATTATGTTGCTATCAATATAGTTGGCAATAGAACAACAATGGAGTATGTAACACCTCTAAAATTTGGTATTTTAGAAAATAAGTTTTGAAAAGTAGAGTATTAAGTTTGATAAATTTTAGGGCTCAGAAAATAAATTAAATGGACTTGATTGCAAGAATTTTGAAAGTTTTGTGGTCAAATCAAAATTGGGAAGACTTAATAGAACCAAACCTGGAAACTTTTGGGGTTGAATGGTGATTAT
The DNA here is from genome assembly GCA_014898725.1 of Jacaranda copaia. Lineage (NCBI taxonomy): Eukaryota > Viridiplantae > Streptophyta > Magnoliopsida > Lamiales > Bignoniaceae > Jacaranda > Jacaranda copaia. The sequence goes on along the minus strand of JACGDI010000998.1, from coordinate 160,038 downwards.
TTTGGGTCTAAGGGGTCAAAGTGATGTACTAACATAATTACGGGTTGAATTGAAGTGTTGCAATTCTTTTGAGGACCTAATTGAAACTTGATATAACTCCTAAGGGGCTAATGTGCAAATCTAAAAGTTTGATTTTATAACCCCACCCTCCCTCAATTTCATCTCCATTCTTCCATTTTCTTCTTCACCATCACTGCACCTCTCTCTCTCTCTCTCTCTCTCTCTCTCTCTCTCTCTCTCTCCAGCAACCTTCTCCAGTGGCCATCTCAACCAACCCACCCAACCATCTTCTTTTCCTCTTCACCAGCTCTCTGACAGTACCACATGCATGATAGGACGACTGGTAGACCACTGAGAAGTTGAAGTTGCGAAATAGCTCATAGTTGGTAGTGGTGAGTTTTCATCCTTTTGACGACCAAACTCAGTTCTAGGGTATCGGTTAGGTAGAGCTCAATTGGAGGACACCCTAGTAACCTTGCATGGAAGTTTAGTGTGGTGGCGGAGGCAGAAATTGGAAGAAACCAAACGACAGTGTGAGGTGGTGGTAGTAGATTTAGGGGGAGTTTTGAGGGCTTTTATGACAGATTTTGGCGAAGGAGATTGGAGCATTAGAAAGCTTGCAGTGAGAAAGCTTGCTCCTAGTAGTGGCATCAAGTTTTTCACTAGCAGTGGGGAGGGTCCTTCTTCTCCTCGATGCAACAATCACAGTGGTGTGCTTGGTTCATGAATCCGAGGTTTAGTTGATCAAATCGTGGATAAAACTTTGATTAATTGATTAATCGATTCCTGATTTAATCAGATTAGATTGTGAAGTTGATTTTAATTGTAAATTTAAGTTGACTAGACCGGGAATTACAACTATAGACTAAAATGATCGGATAAGAATTTGATTGCAAGTATATGTGGACTTGGATCATGAATTACAAGCTAATTATCATTAAATTGGGCTAATTGATGTAATTAAGAAATCTACATAGTGGGTTGTTATGAAAAATGTTTATCACTAAGAACATGTAAATTTGTAAGGATAATTTAAATTTAGATTTATAGGCTTAGAACATCATATATGGGATTTTATGAAAAATTCTGTTTAAATGACTAAAAGTCTCCTGACTTAATTCAGTTAAAATGTTAAATTGAGCCCTGATGTTAGTATAAGTTAATTGCATCAAATTATGGTTCTGAATCAAGAATGATACATGCATGGATGTATATATATGGAGGCATAATGGATAGAATTTGTATTATTATATGATGATTCTGGTTAATTAAGATAATTAGGTGAGTAAGATCTAAGTAATAATAATTGGATTAATTAAGATAATTAGGTTGTTATTTTGATTTGGAATAATTTATGAGAATATGTAATAAGAACTTGATTATGCCCTTTTTGCTAGTACCGATACAAACTCCATAAATATTCTCGTATTAACAACATAATTAACCATACCATAATGATAGTATTGATCAAACCCTAAAAATGTCATATTAGATAAATAGTTGTTGATTTTAGGTTATTGATATTATAATTGTAATTAATAGGATTGAATGAGGATATTAACAGTGGACCTATTTTTTTGGATTAGGTGATGAAGAAGTAGGTTCCATAGACTAATAGGCGGTGATAGCATATTTAAGGCTATTAAGGTAAGGATCTAACCTCTCAGGTATTTGTTTATATGCCCTGTAAGAGTTTGCCAATCTGGCACATTCTTATACTTATCGGTCGTTGTGATAGACCCTCATGTGGGTTAATATTGTTTTCATTCTGTAGTTGTATCTTGGTTTTTGTGCTTCGTGAATTGTTTGAGATCTTATTTTTTATCTATTACTTGTTTCAAAACCCCTAAGAGGGTTATTGCTTGTTTCTATTCTAGTGTCCCGAACTTTTATTATGATGTTTATTTTCTGTTCCTTATTAGCTTATGATAAGCGTTTGTTTCTTGGATTCTTGCTTTTGGTATTATTTAGTGCATTTTGTGGCCTTGTGGGAATAGTTGATTGTTGAATTTATTCATAGATACTTATACAAAAAATTTGTTTGGGCTGATTGCCAATCCTAGCAGAATGCTTAGATTACTATTCCAAATTTGTACTGTAATATTGGTGATACAAATAGTGCCATTGGCTGATTTGGTTTGCGATCTTGACTTTGAGTAATCGGAGGTTGACTGTGGCCTAAAGCTTGATCGATGTGGATCGATCCTACTGATTTGTGTGGTTGTGATCTTGTCTTTGGGAGAGGCTTGATCAGTGAGAATCGATTTTATTGATTCGTGCTGCAGCAGTTTAGCGAGTTGGCCACTCATCGAGACAATATAAGGGGGTAGGCCATTTTATGGTCTTATTGAGGGGATATAAGGGGGAAGGCCATTTTAAGGTCATATCGAGGCGATATAAGGGGCAGGCTATTTTACGGTCGTACATGTGAAATATGCTTATATCACTGATTTTATAAAATGTTCTTGTCTAGCCTGTTTTATAAAATTGATCAAAATCATGGATTGTGAAACTCAATTTTTTCATGGAATTACTTGTTCACTGGGTTTCTTAGAACTAATCATGTCTATGAATTTTGAATCTTCTACGAAATGTATCAAATGTGAAATGACTCTTTGTTGGTGTGGGGCGGCATTGAGTCAGCTCACAAAGTGTTGTACAAGAAACATTAGTTTCTGGATTTAGTTCATAGATCCCGTAAACTCTTTCAAATCTCCAATATTTAGATATTGTAATTTGTATTTTAGTTATTTGAATTCAAAATGAATGTTTTTCTTACATTTGTATATTATATTACATTTCATTATGATTCCTCCTATACATGCAAATGCTTGCCTCACTGAGTCATTCGGACTTGCCCTCTTTATGTTGTTCCTTTTGTTCTTTGGCCAAATTAAAGGATAGAAGGTACCCTAAGTTTGGGCTATCTTTTGGCATAGTGTAAATATTATTATCATGACATCTATAATGGTAAGAATGCCAAATGTTATAGTTGTAATGCAATAGGGGGCATAGGTTAAGTTAGTATCTTTCTATTGCGAAGTGTGATAGATTAGAAGTCCTGATGAATGACGTTAATATATCAGTTTAATTATGGGCCTTTGAGAAATTGTGACTCAGTTATGAGAATTTGGGTTTTGCTTGTCATTTTCGGCACGACTAGATTGAATTTTAATTTATGAAATTTTGTAGGTTGAGAAATTTTTTGGAGGGTGTAATTAATTTTGAAAGATTTGATTGGAGTAGAATCTCAATCCAAAGCAGGCACCTATCGAACGGGGTACTACAGAGTTAGTATGAAAATATAATTAAACTAATCATTTTATTATTGAAACATAGCTCCATTTTATTTCGTCTTGCACAATAGTTCTTTATAAATCTAAAAAAAAAATAAAAAATAATCATGGAGTACAAATTAAAAAAATATGAAATTTAACATTTTTTTCATTTTTTTAAACATTTATATTAAAAATCATAGAGAATTGAATGATTTGGTACAACGAGTATCCCACCAGTTTTTCGTCCTACAAAATATAAGAACCTAACAAATAATACTATTGTCCAATAGAATATATGAAAAAATTTTAAAATTAAAAAAAATGATATTTTATTTTTTGTAATTATAGGACAAATTTTAAAAATGACTTATAACAACTAAGGTCAAGAGTTATTTAAAGTAAGTCCAATTAGAGCAATTAGGTTCTAATTCTTTTAAGCAATTTAAGTATGATATGTATATTTTTAAATTGATTAAAATCGAATATAAGTACTAATTAATTTGATATATGTTTCTTTTTCAACATTTTTCATCATAATTGTTTAGTAAATAATAATAAAAAATTAACTTAGCAAATAATTAACAAAACTAAACATTACCTGTTTTATTACTTAAGCAATTCATTTGATTATATAATTAATTGAATTTGAATTTAGGGTTACCAAAATTAATCAATTTTGATTTTTTTAAAAAATTCATTACTATTCCCTTTCTATTATAGCTAAAACAGAATAGCAATGGAGTAGTTACGGAAACAAAACAAAACTAATTATTTTCTAATAAAAATGTAATTCAATTTTATTCCATCAAAAATAATTTTCATAAATATAACAAAATCAAAAATAATTATAGGGCATCAATTAAAAAAATAAATATGAAATTTAACATTTATATTGAAAATCGTGGAAAATTGAACGATTAGGCATAACAAGTACTCTATTAGCTTTTCATGCTATAAAATATATTTGCCTATCAGATAATACTATTGTCCTATAAAATATATGAAAATTAATTAAAATTTAAAAATAAAGAGACTGACAAGTCATTTTTATAATTGTGGGAGATTTTTTTTCAAAAATGACTCGTAACAACAAAAGGTCAAAAGTTATTTAAGGTAGGTTCAATTAGTGCAATTATGTCCCAATTCTTTATAAGCAATCTAAATGTGATGCGTATACTTTATAATTAACTAAAATTATACAGAAATACTAATTAATTTGATATATGTTTCTTTTCCAATATTTGTCTTCATAATTATTTAGTAAATAATGATAACAATTAGTATGTTAGCAAATAATTAAACAAAATTAAACATTAATTTATCACTTAAGTAATTCATTTGAGGATAAAATTAATTGAATTTTTAGTTAATGGTTATCAAAGTTAATCAATTTTGACTTCAAAATGTTTTTTCGTTGCTATCATCATAACTGGCAACAAAATAGCAATACAATAGGTACCGAAACACAATTAAACTAATATTTATATTGCAATTGAATCATAACTCAATTTTATTCCATCATACACCATAAAATTTTCCTAAGTCTAAGAAAAAAAAAATATGAAATTTAATATTTATATTGAAAATCATGAAAAATTGAACGATTAGGCATAACGTGTACTCCAACAACTTTTCATCCTATAAAATATAGGTGCCTAACAAATAATACTGTTGTCATATGAAATAAATGAGAATTAGATAAAATCTAAACATAAAGAGAACAATAAGTCATTTCTATAACTGTAGGAGAAAATTTTAAAAATGATTTATAACAACATAGGGCAAAGTTATTTAAGATAAATTCAATTAGAGCAATTAGCTCCCAATTCGTTATAAGCAATTTAAATGTGATGCATATATTTTCACATTAACTAAAATAGTTAATTTGATACATTTTTCTTTTCTAATATTTCTCATCATAACTATTTAGAAAATAATAATAATTAATTTGTCAGCAAATAATTAAATATTACCTAATTTATCTCTTAAGTAATTCATTTGAGAAAAATAATTAATTGAACTTTAATTTATGATTTTCAAAATTAATCAATTTTGGTGTCAATTTTTTTTTTTTGTTTCTATTCCTTTTCTATTCTGTTGCTATCATTACAGCTAGCAACAGAGTAGGTATGGAAACTTAATTAAACTAATTATTTTGTAATTAAAACACAATTCTTTTTCATTCCATCTTGCACAAGAATAATTTTTTATAACTTTAAGAAAATAAAAAAATAATTATGGAACATAAATAAAAAAATACATATGAAATTTAACATTTTTATTGAAAATCAAGGAAAATTAAATGATTGGGCACAATGCATGTGACACCCCTAGAAATGCTTATTTTAATATTTAATATTTTGTATAAAATTTTATTAACTTTCAAAAGTTTTGTGGGCTAAAATGCAAATTTGGAAGGCTTAATTGTACCTTTATTTAAATCAAGAGGGGTCAATGTTTAAACTTTATTAACTAGTGGACCCAATGTGAGGCCTAATAAAATCTAGTGGCTAGGTTGAACTCAATTAAGACTTTTGCAGCAATTTGAAAACTAACGAACAACTAATGGGGGTCAATTTATAATTCAACAAAAGTTAATTCTATAAATAGCCAATATTCAATTCCACCCCACGTTTTCTTTTCTTCCCCGCCGAACACTCTCTTCTCTATCTCTAGCGACCATCACTAGCGATGGCCTGAAGTGGATTTATGAACCAACCAAAACCTTCCTCTCAACTTTAGGAATACACAAACCCCACATGCATAGTGAATCGAGCGATGGAGCCATTGGAAATGGCGATTGAAACTTGGTCAATGGCGGAGGTTGATGGGTTTGTGTTTTTCCAGCGACAAACTTGAGTTCTGGTGTATGGGCTCTATAGAGCACAGCTTGGGGAGTGACGAGGTGTCCTTGGTTTTGACTTTAGGCAATGGATGACGTCAGAATTAAGTAAAAATCGATGCAATGGAGCTTGGTGGTGTTGAGGCTTTTTGGCTACAATTGAGTTTCAATTTGAAGGCATTTGAGGAAATTGTTTGAGGGGTTTATTCCATCTTATTGAGACGCAGCTCCTGGTGGTGAGAGTGAGTTTTTTGGCAGTGGCGGCACAGAGGTAGTTTTCTTGCCTCGTTACAATGAACGCATGCATGAAGTCTAATCGTCGAGATTCTCCATTGATAGTGAGATTTGGGTAAATGAACGGAAGAAAACCATATGTAATTGTGTAACACCCTTAAAAATTTCTTGATTATATTTATATGATATATGATCTTGCCGTTATTCAAAATTTTCATTGAATTTATATTATTAATTATTTTAAGAAATTTTGAGATTAAAATTATAATTTTTATAAATTTGATTTCATGTTACTCATTGGGGCCGAAATGCAATTCTTGAGGAGTTAATTGCACACATCTTGGAAGAATTGGGCATGCATAGAATAACCAATGTTAATCTCCTGGACCTAATTGCATGATTTTACAACTCCAAAGACTGAATTTCAAAAAAATTGATTTTTAAAAACTAGCCAAATTTTCATTTCTTCACTATTCCTCATTTTCCTTCATTTCTTTCCTTCAACTCGTGGTATCCTTCCCTTGCGAACTCCTTCTCCGGCTAGACTCTTACCCAACTATACACACCACCACCTTCACTCCTTAGCCACACCCACAAACACGTGCACGGTGGTGAGTGCTAACCACCAGTAGTAAAGAGATAAAAGAGACCCACCTCACGGGTCTTTCGGTTGCCAGCGATTGGGAGGTTGTAACCAGGCTCTGGATAGACAGTTGGGGAGCCATTAGCTCAAGGATTGTAGTGGTGGTCTTGCATGGAGATTTCGACAATGGTAGCCTGATGATCGAAGAGTGGTGGCAGAAAGAAAATTTGTGGCTGTTTTGGCTTGTTCTGGATCCTACAGATCTCAAAACTCAAAATCAAAGATGGCATTAGAAAGCTCTCGTTGAGAGGAGCATTTCTGTAGTGGTGGTCAATTTTTCAATAGTGGAGACACAATATCTTCTCCTCGATTCGATGATTACTCTAGTATTATTGATTTGTGATTTCAGATCCTCAGTGGTGAATTTGGACTTTTATTTGGTTGTATCATGTTATATATATATGCATGCATGCTATATATATTGTACCTTGCTTATATACCCTTGTACCTTGCCTAGAACAAGATTTTGAGACGTGAGGTGTGCATGTATGTGTTGATTGCTCTTATGCCCGAGTTTGGAGATATGAATTTTGGACTCAAATTTGTGAATAATGCCAAGTTGGACTTTAATTATGATGTTGAGGACTATATTATAAGTTAAATGGTGGTTGATTTGGAAATTTGATTAGAGATTAATGTATATTTATTGACTAGGATTATGATGCTCTTGATTCATATATAAGATGAGGTTAATCTTGGAATTATGGAATTAGTGAGGCATTGGGTTAAAATAATGAAATGATACGAATGAAGGCTAGTATTCCTAAAATATGAAATAGATGTAGAAATTGAATGTACTTGGGGAACACTAATGTAATAAGCTATTTTTTCGAGATGATAGAATCGTTGAGTTTTAAATTATCGAGTTAATAGGTTAATTGGTGATCTTGAAGTATTATAAGCTTGATAATGATGTATTAAGAAGTCAAACGTGGGTTTTGACTATAATTATGCTATCTTAACTAGGTGGCGAAGAGGTGAAAATTGGGGATTAGTGATTGCGACTTTCGATTGCATTTCTCTACACTAACAAAGGTAAAGTTCTCTCACTCTGGGATATCGCTTATATAAGCTTACTTGTAGTTATTGGAAACCCCTATGAGGGTTTGCCATTTGGATTTGTTATATCTATTGTTCTTGTGGCAAAACCCTTGTGAGGGTTAATGTGCTTGACTATACCTACCCGTAACTTGAGTGATTGTTTTCGCTCATTTGCTTGAGATCCATACTTGAATGTACACTTGATCGTATTTTATTTGTTTGAATATATATACCCTTGTGTCGGTTCGTACTTGTATTGCTCTGTCAAATCATTTTTGATGTTTTGGTGCTTAGAACTTTTATTTGTCCTGATTGGTACTTGATATGTTTGGTTCTTGGTATTATTTTTGTTATTAATTGCTTTGTCGGCACATTCAATTGTGCGATTTGTACTTATCGTACTTGTTGTATTTGTCATACTTGTTGTACTTGTAAATCCTTTACATAATTATAACACTAGCTTTGTTACAAAATATCTTTGAACGCCAATTCAAGCCTAGAATCCAACATCACCCATCCTTGTATGAAAGATTAATGAAATACAAGGGATAAGTCTAAGGACTTAATGAGGGTTAAGTAAGAGTAATAGTAGGAATCTATTGAGGAAAAACTCAACTCAAAAGATCATAATCAACAGACATAATATAACATATTTAGAATATAGACAATAACAAAAAAAAAGGTAAAACAGAAAACTCTTTTGCCTTATTGCACCAAGTTCAAATTATAGGCAGACAAAAACTAGTTAGGAAAAATGAACCTAAAGTATATGCATTCATAGAGAAGGCTTCAAGACATGCATTGTAGATTCACCTTATACCAAACAGATAGACAGATTACCCAAGTGTAACAGTTTGGTATATTACAGATGCCCATATGGAACTATATGGTGCATCGTAGATGCGTAAGGGGAAATCTACAGTACACCATTGATACCCAAAGAAAAATCCCTAGCATATCGCTCATACCTAGGGGGAATCCTTAGTGTATGGTTGGCACTCAAGGGGTAATCCCTAGGTATTATTGACACCCAGGAGAAAATTCCTAGTGTGCCCTATGTAACCAAACAGATCACCTGAATTGGCCCTTAGCCCACATACATATAATAGAGTTAACCATTTGTGCAGATGCTTAGGGGAAAATCCCTAGCACAATGCTAATTTCAAGGCTAACATTATAAAATGGAATAGAAATGCCATCAAGACAACACGAAAGTAGTAAACAGAACATAGATAAGCAAGCATGGCCAGTAAATGTTGAATAGATAAACAAATAAGTTGACACGGCAATAGATAACAAAATAAAATAATACAAATAAGAGATAGTCAAATATCAAAGACATATAACATATAAAAAAGTTTTGAGCACCAGGACAAACAAAAAATAGAATCAATATCAAAGACAACCTTTAAAAGGGTGTTGTAATTAGATAACATATGACATATCATATTTAAAACACAGTTCATAGTATAGTACAGAAATAGAAAACCCATACAGGGGCTTATCACAAATAACAGATAGCAAGAGAAAAATGCTAGATTGGCAAACCCTCACATTTTCTAGTTTTAGCAAAACAACCAAAGCTCGCAATCTACTCCTCGACAGGACCCAGTTTGTTGTCACTTAGTCAAAGAAATATTCCATATTCAAAAATCTTGTTCAATCCTAATAGTCCTCTAGAATTGCAATAACAAGCATTTTAATGTCATTAACTTATCTACTAGCATGATGATATAGGCTAATAGCATCTTCACAAAATTCTCCAATTACTCAACATTTCTAGAATAACTACGATGGTCCATATCGATTCTAAAACAACATGGTATCTCATTCTTATTTATAAGGTCATGGTCATTATCCTAAATCACACAATATGGTTAATCCTTACATAATCAATTCCTAATCAAATGCCATTCAATCTTATAATATAATCCTTTACACTATATTAAATTCAAATTTGGCATTTTGCATAAGTTCGGGTCTACTTATTCCATATTCCTTGCATAGGGATCAACACACTTATTTATGAACATATCATCTGTTCCAAAATTCCTATTCTTGGTAAAGGTACAATGCTAAATTAGGAAAGGTACAACATATGCATATATGTATATAACAAGGGTACAACTCAATCCAAAATCTAAAGTTGCCACTAGAGTTCTAAAACCACAAACTGGTAACACATGTGTGATTGTTGCATCGAGGAGGTGAAACTCTCTTTTCATTGCCATCTGCTGCCATTGGAAAACTCTTAACGCCACCGCCTAGAGATGCCTCTTGCTGTGAACTTTCCAATGCTTAGCTTGGTTTTCTGTTTATCTACCAAAAAAGGTTTCAAACATCATCTCGAAGACCTTTGCCATGAAGTTTTTGCTAGATTCCACCTTCGCTGCTGCATGGAACTTCCATGCAGCACTATTTTCAACTTCTCCATGTTGAGGGCTTCCAAACTCGCTGCCTTGAATCAAGCTCCAGTTGTAGCTCTACCATTGCCCACCAAGACCGCCCAAGGTAGGTTTTCTTCAAGCTGAGGTTCCAGTGGGTTGCTGTTTGTTGAATGGTGCATGTGGTGTAAGGTGGTTGCTAGAGGTGTGGAGAAGAAAATGGCCGATTGGGTTTAGGGAAAAAGAGGTCACCGGTGCAAGATTGTTGGAGGTGAAAATGGTGGTTGGTCTTGGTTAAAGAGGAGAGAAAAAAAAAAGAAAAGAAATGGAAAATGGAGATGAATGCAATCCACCAGTTTTTTTTTTTTATTTATCAAATTGAGTTTTTCAATCTTTCAATTTAACCCCAAAGACTTCCAATTGGCCTCAATTAAATCCTTGCATTTTTTAAAAATTACAATTTTAACCTTGTTGATCAAGAATCTTCCTTGCAAACCCCTTTGTTTTCAAAATGTGTTAAATCAAGTTCTTCAAAATTATAAATTTGACCCCAAAACTTTCAAAATTTTTGCAATCAAATTCTTTTCAATATATTTTTATTTTTAAAATAATTAAAATAATTTCAAATAATAAATAAATAATTAAAATTAAATGAATAAACTAACATTAAGAAATTATTATTAAAATATGAAATATTATGGGTGTTACATAAAACCTTTGTACCAACATAATATAAGAATTTGCTTCATTGGAAAGACAAATGTCTTCATTTAGAATTTAAATTTCAAATCAATATATTTTATTTTAATTTTCAAGTTTTGGCAAAATAGAGAATGTAATTCTAGAAGATATAGATATACATTAATTTTTCTTATTTTGAGAAAAATAAAAAGAAAAACATAATGCTTTTTGATTATGCCTTAAAGTAGTTTATTATTGATATTAAAGGGACTTTATTATGCTTTATAACTAAACAATTCTCCCCGTGTCTACCTTAAATATGCATAAAGTAGGTAATATAGGTTTTCAATTTCCCAATAGCTTCCCCTTGTCCTGTAGGTTTAATATTTGCATATATGATGGTTAGAGATCGCCTATCAACCTCATTCCTCCACTCAAATCAAACTATGAAGAACCCTTGGAGTACAAAGTATACCCTGCAAGGTGAAGGAGAGGTAGGTAGAGACTATAGGGTGGGAAGAGATATTATAGGGATAGGTAACAAGATGCTGGCCATTACTCTAGTGTTAGCTCTAAGAAGAGAACTATGGTAAGTAGAGAGTAGATGAACTTGGAGCACTCTTAAATCATTCAATCCATTTTTAAATGCCAGCCAAATATTCTTTTATATTATTTACTTTGGGTTTTTTTCTAACATTGAAAAAAATATTATATTACTAGTTGAAGAAAGAACCCGAATAATGAGATATGGTCCATCCATAATATCAATATTGTCTTGGTTGGAGTCAAATTCCTAATGTTAGAAAATTTTCATTTGGAAACTGAAAAACAAAGGTTAAAAAAAGAAAGAGAGAGAATTAAGCATACATGACATACAATCTCAACACCGCTATCCAAACTTTGTCTTTTATTTGCCTATTTATATTAGGACTATGAGTTGATACTTGAGCCTAAATACACACACGCATAAGGGGTATTTACATTTGGTTTAATTAACCCCCTTTTTTCGGTTAAGGCCAAAACTCTCTTTAACTCTAGAAGTTACTGAGACAAAGGCAGATTCTATTTGTGTAGAAATATCTAGATTTGTGCATGGATGCTAGACTTCTTGTGGTCGTATATTTTTTGACTATGATTTAAAAGAATTTCTTATTATATTTCCACAATATATAAAGGGTGTTTAGCTAAGTTTATTTAAAAGAAATCATAAATTTTTACATTTTGTAAGATATTTTTGAAGTTTATAAGATGCTAAACAATATTTCTAAAATAAATTATTAAAGTTCTTTGATAACATAAGATTTTGGAGCTTAAGATGTTATAATAGCTATTTTGTATTCACAATAATCAAAATTAAAATAATTTGTTAAGATTTTGAAATAGGTTAGAATCGTTTTTACTTGTTTGAGAAGAGCATTAAAAAAAAGACTTTTTAATGTAATTTTTTCGCTCAAAATTTAATTCGTAGCTTGGTTATTTAAAAATGAAGATCATCTACTATTTATACTTTCACCTATATTAAATAGATAGTGAGATTTAAAATATTTAATAATTAAGAGATATTGTCTAGAACCTTGAAAAAGTATCCCAATTATATCCCTAAAGTTATTTTTCTAAAACAATTTCCTAGAAGCTCATGTCTTTAGTTTTGCGTAATTTTAGATTATTATTTTCTTTACACATCCATACATATGTAAATATTCTACAATTTTCTAAGACTTCAAATTTTTTTTTTGTCCTAATGTAAGTTAACGGGCTGTGTAAACTTTCATAATCAAGACACTATTAAAAGACAAAAATCAACATGTGATGAAAATATTATGAATGTCTGCACAAAGTA
>JACGDI010000998.1:76820-128142 GCA_014898725.1 Jacaranda copaia | reverse complement strand
CATTTTCCTCAAATTTTCTTTTCATCAAGAAATGCCTTGTGACTATTAGCTCCTCTTATTTCATTTTTCTTCTTCTTGTTGTGATTGGTTTGCGTTGGAGGCTTGAAGTAATGTTTGCATTCCTATTGTTTCCCATCTACTGATTGTTTTTTCAATTTTCATTTACATCCATTAATTTTGAGAAAAGAACAATGATTTGAGTGCAAATAAGTAGAACGACATATGCAGGGTGGTGTTTTTTGGTGGAAGTAGTAGTGCAATGGACTTGGCTCCATGAAGACTAACAGGTCCTAAGGCCATTTCTATTGCTATTTTTGCTTGAAAACTCTTTTCTTGAATATATAATTAATTAGGTAAAGTTAGAAATATGATAAATAGAAAGATGAAATAATGTGATAAGAGAATAATTGTGAGTTATTTTCATATAAGGCATGTGAGAGGCAATTTCGCTATCTGGAGTCTATACATCTATTTATTTTTTTAGTTATTATTTACTCGATTGAAACCAGATTTAGAACTCTAATTGTGAGTTATTTCATAATGAATCTAATTTCTTCTTCATTTTTTTTTGTTTTAATATTTTTGATCATTAATATATACTTTATTTAGTTATTAATACTTAACTTTTGTAAAGGTAGACTTAATTTAAAGTATGATGAATTTTGGATATATTGTCAACTAAATTTTAGAGATTCTATTCAAATTATAGTTTGTTTGAAAGTTGTAAAACATATTTAATCATTTTCTATTGTTTATCCTTAAAAAACATATGATTTACTCTTTTTTGTATTGTATGCCATTAGTTTTAGTATAAAAATAATCCAGTTTAGTATTTATACTGGTGCATGCAGTATTAGAACCTTAATTATATATGTGCATTGAAATATTTCTAAAACTTATTTGTATTATTTCATTATTTGTGAGAATGATAAGAAGGAAATTGGAATTATATGTTCATTGCTTTCCTCGATACTCTCCTATGGTAATAGAAGAGTGAAACCCATAATTAGGTTCCAACACCTCCAACCAATAAAGAGAATCCAATTTCATGTATATTATCATATACCAAAGTTGAACATTAGATTCAACTAAGTTGAAGTAATCTTAAGACCCTTTCAAGTATAGAGATAGTCCTCTGGCAAATCCTTAGCCTAAAGGTGTAGTTGTTGGGGTTAGGATCTACCTAATGATGATCATGGTGAAGGTGATAGCGGGGGATAAAGAAAAAAAAAAAGGATGAGTATGGTTTACTATGTTTCAGCATAAATTAATGATGTGTTTGGATGGTTGTTACTTGGATGATTTTAATATTTATATATGGATGTTGAGAATGATGTTTCAATATTTGAGCATACTTCTGCAAAATTTTGATTGAAGAGCATGGTTTAATATATTCTAAGGCTCAATAATGGTTTTCAGATGGTCATTGTTTGGATGAATTTACTTTTTGTATATGAAGATTAAGGTGATTGTTTCAGTACTTATGATATTCTTTCAAGACAACATTTATAATTGGTGTATTTGGATGATCATAATAGATGGTGTTTACAATTCATAGCATAATTTGAAATTTTATTTATATATAGATATTAGTAAAGATTATAAGTTACATGTTAGCTTAAAATAAGTACACAACTAGTGATAACTCAGTACATAAATGTAGTTCCAAAGTACATGATTGTCCAAACTATGTACTTTATTTTTGTTTCAGTATAAATAAGAGTACAAGTGGTTAGATGTTAGTGTCTGTGTTCCCTATCATTTCAACACATGCTATCACGAGCATTAGTTGAAGAAAAAAATAATTTTGTTGTATTCTAGTGTCTTATGTGTTTTTCCATACATCGAATTAATGTTAAACTCAACCTTGGGAAAGCAAGTACAAAATCAAGCAAAATTAGTCTATAAATAAGGAAAACTTAGTACGTAAACATAGTTCCAAAGAACGTAGTTGCCAAAACTATGTACTTCTTTGTTGATTTCTAGTAGTATTCTCAATACATAAGGGACTGAGTTTAATTTGGCCTAGTGGCCATTGCATGATTGTAAGACCATGATGTATTAGTCCTAGGCCTTTTATAGTCATAACATGTTTAGTAGTTTTTGATGGTAGTGTCAGGAGGATTCATTTGGCTCATACATAAATGTTTATACCACTCTGAATGAGAGTGCAAGTAGTTGGATATGAGTGTTTGAGTTCATACTCATTAAAACACGTACTATCACCATCATTTCTTCAAGAAACCATGCTTTTGTCACCCTGGGGTATCTTATGACTTGTGCACATCGAATTGAGCTTCATCCTAACCTTTGGAAAAGTAAGCACATAAACATGAAAAATAATTACAGAACATTAGCAAGCTGAGTACATAAGTGTAATTCATGAGTACATAACTACCAAAATTGGGTATTTTTTGGTCAATTTTTGGTATCATTCTTAGCACATAACGGATTGAGTTCACTTTAATCTTATTTGGCTATTGCGTGATCATAAGACTATGACCAGCACGTACTATCACAACCATGTATTTGATAAATCATGCATTTGAAGTTATGAGGTTATCAATGTGTTATTCTGCTTATTGATTGGGGTTAAAATTAGCATTTGAAAAAGTAAGTATAAAATCCCTTACTGCAAGTACACAACATATACAAACTGAGTATATAAACTGTAATCTACATACATAAGTGCCAGAATAGGGTACTTTGTTTTCCAAATTTTTGATATTATTCATAGTGAATGAGGAAATGATCTCCATTATGCCTAATTTGTCCATTTCATAATCATCAGACTATGAAGTATGATCATGAGGACTTATTTGGTGATGATAGGTTATGTGGTGTAGAAGAGGGGTGTTAGAGCGATTCATTTGCCTTATGTATAAAGGCTTTATACTAGGAAGAATGACACCACAAGTGGTAGAATATGGGTCTTTATGTTCCTAACCATTCCAACACGTATTATTATTACCACATTTTTGACAAATCATGCATTTAAAGTTATGAAGTAATTAACGTTTTGCTCCACACTTCAATTGAGGTTAAAATTGGCCTTTAGAAAAGCAAGTATAGAATCCCTTACCACAACTACATAACATACACAAATAGAGTACATAAACCTATCGCCAAGTACACAACTGCTAATATTTTTTTCTAGATTTTTGGTATTATTCTTAGTGGATGATGGAACGTTCTCTATTCTGCCTAATTTGCCCATTTCATTAGCATCTGACCATGAAATATGATCATAATGTGTTAATTGATGATGATAGCTTCAATAGTATGGGAGAGGGGTGTCGAAGTGATTCATTTGCCTTGTGTGCAAGGGATTGATACTTGGAGGAATGACACCAAAAGTGGTGAGATGTGGCATCTTTATGTTGCTAACAATTTTAACACATACTATCATGATCATATTTTGATAAATCATGCATTTGAAGTTATGGGGTTACCAATATGTTGTTCCACACATCGATTAAGGTTAAAATTGGTCTTTGGAAAAGTAAATATATATAATCCCTTACAACAAGTACATAACATACACAAACTGCGTCCATGGACCTTGTCCCCAAGTAAATAAGTGATGGAATTGGGTACTTGTTTCTAGATTTTTAGTATCATTCTCAGCGAATGAGAAAATGTTCTCCATTCTACCTAATCTGCCCCTTTCATGATCATCAGACCATAAAGTATGATTATAAGAACTCATTTGGTGATGATAGATTAGTGGTGTAGATGAGTGGTGTTGGAGTAATTCATTTGCTTCATGTATAAGGGCTTTATACTAGGAAGAATGACACTATAAGTGGTGGGATATAGGTCTTTATTTTTCCAACCATTCCAACATGAACTATTATGACTACATATTTGGTAAATCATACATTTGAAGTTTTGGGTTTACTAATGTGTTGTTCCACACATTAATTGAGGTCGAAATTGACCTTTAGAAAAGCAAATATATAATCCCCTTACCACAAGTACACAACATATACAAACTGAGTGCATAAAACTAGTCCCTAAGTACGTAAGTGACGGAACTGGGTACTTTTTTTTTTCTTTCTAGATTTTAGGTATCATTCTTAACAAATGAAGGAACGTTATCCATTATGTCTAATCTTCCCATTTTATGATCATCAGACTGTAAAGTATGATCATAAGAACTTATTGGGGGATGATAGATTTGGTGGTGTAAAAGCGGAGAATCGGAGTGATGTATTTACCTTATGCGTAAGAGCATTATACTAGAAAGAATGACACCACAAGTGGTGGGATGTGAGTCATTGTGTTCCCAACCATTCCAATACATACTATCATGACCACATATTCAATAAATCATGCATTTGAAGTTATGGGATCACCAATGTGTTGTTCACGTGTCGATTAAGGTTAAAATAATCCTTTCAAAAAGCAAATATAGAATCCCTTACCATAAATACACAACATATACAAATTGAGTACTTAAACCATGTCCCCAAGTACATAAGTGTCAGAACTAGGCACTTTTTCTAGATTTTTATTCTCCATTCTAAGCGCATGAGAGAACATTCACTATTTTGCCTAATCTATCCATTTCATGATCATCAGACTACTGAGTATGATCATCAAGACTCATTTGGTGATGATAGATTCAATGGTGTAGAAGAGCAATATTGGAGTGATTTATTTGCCTTATGTGTAAGGGCTTTACACTAGGAATGTGGGTTTTTGTGTTCCCAATCATTCCAACACTTACTATCATAACCACATATTCAACAAATCATGTATTTGAAGTTATGGGGTTACCAATATGTTGTTCCACGCATTGATTAATGTTAAAATTGACCTTCAGAAAAGCAAATACATAATATGTTACATAAGTACACAACATATACAAATTGAGTATATAAACCCTATCCCCAAGTACATAAGTGCCGAAATTAGGTACGCTTTTATTTTTTTTCCCCAGATTTTTGGTATCATTCTCAAAGCATGATGTTAAAATTGTACTATATTTTATTGGGTTACTTCAACATTGAATTGAAGTTAAAATTGCTCTTTGTAAGAGCAAGTACAAAAGCCCTAATTATAAGTATCCAACATGTGTAGTTTCAGTACATAAATGGATGTTTGAAGTACACAAGTGCCTAAAATGGATACTTTTTTATGCATATCTAGTATCATTTTTGAAAAAAAAAAGTATTGTTATCTATATTTAAGGTATTCAACAGATTGGTAACGTATCTAAAAAATGTGATACATTGCACTACATGCAATAGCAAACATTCCAACATGTACTATATTTTATTGGGTTGCTCCACACATTGAATTGAGATTAAAATTGTTCTTTGTAAAAGTAAGTATAGACGGCCTGATGGCAAGTACACAACATGTGCAGTTTCAATACATAAACAGTTGTTTGAAGTACATAAGTGCCTAAAATCAGTACTTTTTTTTTTAGCATATCCAGTATAATTTTTAACAAAAAATGGTATTTTTATTTGCATTTAAGGTATCCAACAAATTTGGTAATGTATCTAAAAAATGTAACATATTGCACTACATGCAATACCAAACATTTTAACACATACCATGTTTTATTAGGTTACTCCACACATTGAATTGAGGTTAAAATCATTTTTTGTAAAAGCAAGTATAGAAACCTGATTGTAAGTACACAACATGTGCAGTTTCAGTATATAAATGGATCTTTGAAGTACATAAATATCTAAAATGAGTACCTGGTTTTGCACATCCAATATCATTTTTAATAGAGAATAATATTTTTATCTACATTTAAGGTATCTAACAAATTTGGTAACATATCTAAAAAATGTGATACATAGCACTACATGTAATGCCAAACATTCCAACATGTACTATGCTTTATTGGGTTGCTCCACACATTGAATTGGGATTAAAATAATTTTTTATAAAAGTAATTGTAGAAGTCTTGATTGTTAATGCACAACATGTGCAGTTTCAGTACACAAACGACTGTTTGAAGTACATAGATATCTGAAATCAGTACTTTATTAGAAAAATGGTATTTTTATCTGCATTTAATGTATCTAATAAATTTGATAACATATCTAAAAAACATGATACATTGCACTACATGCAATGCCAAACATTCCAACATGTACTATGTTTTATTAGGTTGCTCCACATAGTGAATTGAGGTTGAAATCATTCTTTGTAAAAGCAAGTATAGAAGCTCTGATTGTAAGTACACAACATTTGCAGTTTCAGTACATAAATAGTTGTCTAAAGTATATAACTGCCTAAAATGGATACTTTTTTCTGTATATTCAATATCATTTTTAACAGAAAATAGTATTTTTATCTGCATTTAAGGTATCCAATAAATTTGACGACATATCTAAAAAAACATGTTACATTGCACTTTATGCAATACCAAACATTCCAACATGTACTGTATTTTATTGGGTTGTTCCACACATTGAATTGAGGTTAAAATCGTTCTTTGTAAAAGCAAGTATAGAAGCCCTGGTTGTAATTACACAACATGTGTAGTTTAAGTACATAAATGGATGTCTGAAGTGTATAAGTGCCTAAAATGGGTACTTTTTTCTGCATATCCAATACATTGCATTACATGCTAATTTGCCTTCGCTGTCCATTAGGTTCACTTCTTCAGACAACCATCATATCAACTTCGGTAATCTTTAAGCATAAATGCAGACGAATCATGTTGGACACATCCTCATATGCATTCAAAGTCTTATACATTTTTTGATGGGGAGAAAGATATTGAACTGTGTGCAATTGACTGTAAATTCCATACTATTTTTTTCCTAGTTGGAAATACAGTCCCATTAGAGTTGTGCTCTAAAAAATAGACATGATATATAGTTTCCCATTGTATATACAACACCATAACATTTGAATTTGAGGTTTACTCCCCGCTATTTGACATTTTCAGGCTTAGAAAAAATTAAAATAATTGCTACTCATCAAAGATTACACTGTTGCTTCACTGTGCAACAATGGGGACAAAGTAGGTCTACTTTTTGCTAGTACGTTGTAGTTGATTGCAGAAAATAAAAAAAATAAAGGGAGAAAGAAGCTTCCCTCTGTCGTGGAAATATGAATAAAAAGCACATAGAAAGAGAGAGGGGTGTTGGATAGCAGGGTTTAGGAAATAAAGGAGAGAAAAAAGACAAAAATAAAAAATAAAAAATTTAACTAGAGTCATTTTAGTCATTTTAAGTGGGTGGAGAGTGAAGTCAAAATTGAAACTTCACATAGGGAGCCCAAACTAAGAAAGACATGGATAGAGATTGAATGCAAAAGTAAAAGTGGGTTTTGGGATTTATAAATAATTTGCCCTTTAATTATGTGCTGGATTAAAATTTTAAACTTTTTAATTAAATTTAAAAATAGTTATTGATTATTTATTTTATATCATCTATTCAATTTAAAGATATTTAGATTTTAAAATTATTTTCTTGATTAGGAAAAATGGTTCTTTATTTACATCTAATACCAAAAAAAGATTGCATTTTATTTGCTAAGTTGTTTGTACCCAATTCTGCTTGCATAAACTATTTGTGATTATTTATATTATATATAAATTTTCATAAACATTATATAAAATTGATATGCTTTTAATATATAATATTTATATTCATGAAGATACCAGCCACATAAAGTAAATATTTCATAGTTCATTGTTAGATTGGTGAAAAAATTGAAAAACAATTAAAGTATACAGGTTATCTTGTGATAACTAATAAGAGAATTTTTTTAAATAAATGGTGGTTATATGAACATGTAAATTTAATTGAATATATGGAATAAGTAGAAGGGAAATTTAGTATATATAAAATTTGCTACCATAATTTTCACTTTAGAAATAAAAAATGCTTTCTTTTATAATAGTATAAGCAAAATCTCATTAATCTATGCTTTTAATACATGAAAGATTTCTTGATTATCTGACCTCGATAGTTTGATGAAGCTTTCATAATTTTTCTCTTATCTTTGATAACTAATTTATAGCTATATCACTATACGTATAGAGTTATGAAAGTCATTTCATTAATATTCCCAATTTTTAGCATTTTCTCCCTTTGTCGTTATTTCACTTTTCAAATTATTTATTATTTGCTTGGTTTAATTATTCACTTTTTTGATTTTGTTCTTGTTTGTTTAATTGAGATACGTTACTTGATGAAGGAGATTTTTTGGACTTTAATGCCAATAATTTTCTTTCCAACCATGAATAAAGTCTATCATTTAACTTTAATTTGTTATTAAATTTGTTAACTTTACATCTTGTTGCTTATTGCTTAGATTAAGTCATGGTTTAAAAAATCGAATCGTCGACTAGCTCGTGAACTTGTCCATAGTAGTAAAAACTATGGGCTAAAAACTGTAAATGAACTAAATAACTGAGCTAATTAATACAACCCAAATCACTAACTAGATATGAACAAAAGATTAATATTTCTTTCACCATAAATTAGTATCCTTAGTAGCTAGCTTAATCTTTAACATTAAACCCAATATATAAAGTTCCCATCAAATAATTGACTTGATAAATTCTACATCTTTGATAACAACCAATCTATCTTTACAAAATTATTAATAATCTAAAGTCTATGTCCTCTAGATTGTTAGTAAGAATCAAGATAAGTGCCTAAAATATGATCTTAATAACCCCTAAAATAGTTTAACTTATATCCCATATTTATTTTCAATTACGATTCCTTAAATATTGATCATGTCCTAAATAAATTGTATGCTCAAATTTTAGGAGAAGAGCAACCTAAGAATATCAGTGAAAAATAAAATCAACTAATATTACTCGACAATTTCTACTATCTAATATCATATTTGTATTATAATAATTTTTATAAGGACTCGGAATATTACAGCCATTAAAGGCCTACACAAACCCAACACTTACTATTTTAGGTGACATTCTATTTTCGTTCATTGACCAATATAATTTTACAATTATTTATTGAGCAAAGAAGAAAACTTCGAAATTATTTATAAACAACCACACTAGATCAATACAAATATATTGTATTCTTTCATTCTCTGAAAAAAAAATGTAAAAGGTTTTCTTTGTTTCTCTTAAAAATGTCTAAAAAATTTGTTATATAACATAACTCATTTGTTAGATTCCCATAATAAATAAATAAATAGTGGTCCTATATATGATTTTAGACAATCCACATCTCTTGAGTTAGTTGTAAGTGCAAATGTTTTTTTCTGTAATAAATAAAATTACAAGATAAAAAATATTGATACAAATAAAATGAAATTCAAACTTATCAATTGGGGATTCAATTTCTAATTTACTCTTCAATTATTCCCAAACCGCGATGAATGCTTTGAACACTTTGGATATCATTGAATTTGATTTGAAGAAAATAATGCCAATTCGATAGTTTCATACCTTACTCTTGAATCGAATGCCAAAATATATTAGCTCTGTGAAGAATGCCTTGAACATCGTCGTGGATCTTTTTGAATTTAATTTGAATAAAATAACGCCAATTCAAGGATTCTGCACTTGAATCTTGAATCAAACACCAAAATATAATGAGCTCTGCAAAAGACACTTTGAATATCATGGATTCCCTTGAATTTGATTGAGAGAATTGCTTGATTCCTTGAAAGTTTCTCACATGCAAGAATTTGTCTTATGTCAAATGAGTTGTGTTTACCCCTTTATATAGGTGCTTAGTGGGAGATCCCAAAAATCTTGAACATCTTTGTTAGTTGCCTTTTGGATAAGATAATATCAAATATCAAGAGATAATATCATATATCTTTGATTTGATTGGCCCATGAATATAGACACTCAATCTGTGTCACTTGTCAATATATTTGATTTGAGTATAAAATAAATACTAAATTATTAATTAAAATTAACTATTTATTTTTTGAAATTAAATTTAATAAATCCAAAAATATAAATAGAAATTTTAAATGAACATCTAATTTATTATTTTACACGTCACTTCTCAATTGATCAAAATTTTAATATATCTACAAATGCCCTTACTTCAAAATTTGACGAAAAATGTGATGTTCAATTCCAAAAGAAGCAAAATTTGAAGTATTTGAAAATATATAAATATATATAGATAACTATATATTCAATGACATATGTGGGTGAAACAAAAGCTAGTATCAAAATTTACACGACAAGCCCAAAATCATTTCATCATATTGAAAGTGAAATCCGCAGCAGCAACATTTGTTTCACCTTTTGATTTTTTTTTAATTCCATAAATGGCCCACAAGAAATTATTGACAATGTGATTGGCATTATCCAACTTTCAATGTGCGAAAGCAAACATTATAGTAGGCAATTGAGAAGTTCACTTCTTTTCAAATTCTTTTCCCAATTTCTGCATTTTCCTTTTCTCTCAAATGAGTGTGGCCCACCATAAATTTCAATTCCAAATTAAAGCTTCTCAATTCAAGTCAACTTTTCCAATTCCAAATTATAGTAGGGTATTTTCTAGCAGCACGCAATTTCGGCCACAAGGAATTTCGACAGATTTAGTATCTCCTTCTATCATCTTCTTCTCTTACAATGATAAATAAAGTGATTGAGATGATATCCAATTGCCGATAGGGTTGAGATATGAATAGTTTAGAAGTTTGAAAACCATTTAGATACTTTATTTGCAACAAGTGTCTATAAATTGGTTCGATCATGAGATCACAAGCACACAACGAACACATTAAGAATTTGCTTTGTCAATTGCTAAGAATTTGCTCTTGATTGTTGTATATTTGCTTTGTTAAATTGCTGGCTACTTATTTTTCTTTTCTCTTCTTCACTCAGTACTTTGTGCACGCCAACTTCAAGTTTGATAAAAAGGTTAATTTGAAAAAAAAAATCCATAACCCTACTTTCAATTTAGTATTCAGTCCCCATTTGAATTTTTACACACCTAACTCTCCATTTTTTCACATAATTTAGGAATCACTCCCCATATTTTTTAGAGAGACCTATATACCCTTATATTTGGAAAAAAACAATAAAAATACCTGAGAAATGCGTTTCTTTCTTCAAGAAAAATGCTTTCCTTTTTTGTGTGCTTAAAATCAACTTCTTGAGGAGCTAAAAGAAAAGGGTGTGCAACCATTCTTCTGCCTTTAACACGAGAAGAAGAAGTGAAAAAAAAAGACCCTAAATTTCTATCATTTTTTTTGCAACAATGGAAGGAAAAATTGTTGCAAAAAGAAGCCAAGTACAAAAAGAAGTGAGCAAAAGAAACAAATGTATGTTTTTTGAATTTATATTTTCAAATGTCAATAATTTTTCAGTGTTACACTTATTTTTTGTCTATTTTCTCATATTTAGGATTTTTATTCATTTTTTAGTCATTAAATACTTGAACCTATTTGATATACATATGATTTTTGTTGTGAGATGAGAAGTTTCTGATTTGTACTTGAAGGGTATGAATGTTGGATTTCACCTTTTTGGGGTTTATACTTCCAAGGTTGCAGTACACATTAGACAAAAGTATAGTATATGATTTATGTAACTGTAGTACATTTTATAAATAAATGTAGTATAAAACTTTCAATCTTGCAATACAAATTAGGTAAAAGTGAAGTATATAATCTTTGTAGCTGCAGTACATTTCAAAAACAAATTTAGTATAAAGCATTCAATCTTACAGTATACATTAGGAAAAAGTCTAATATATAAACTGCAATACATTTTAGAAGCAAATGTAGTATAAAATATTCAAACTTGCAGTATATATTAGGCAAAATTATAGTATATAATCTGTGTAGCTGCATTACATTTTAGAAGCAAATGTAGTATAAATATTTAAGCTTAGAGTACATACTAGGCAAAAGTGTAGTACATAATTAGTGTAACTGTAGTACATTTTAGGAGCATATGTAGTACAAAAATATTCAAGCCTGTAGTATAGATTAACTAAAAATGTAGTATATAATCTTTGTATTTGTAGTACATTTTTGAAAGCAATTGTAGTATGAAATATTTAAGCCTATAGTATACATTAAATGAAAGAGTAGTATATAATTTGTGTATTTACAATATATTTTAAAAGAAATTGTAGTATAAAATATTTAAGCTTGAAGTATACACTAATTGAAAGTGTAGTATAACATATTATGTGTTTCTGAAGTACATTTTAAAAGCATCTATAGTATAAAACATTCAAGTTTTTAGTATACATTATCTAACTGAATTAGTTTATTATCTATTTATATACTAATTTGTCTTTATTTGATTGCAACAAAGCCAAGATATTATTAGGTCTGCTCTTGATACTCCTCCCAATTTTTTCAGAGTAGCTTGTGGATTGTGAAGTCCAAAATGGGGGTCAAAACATTTTGATGCATTAAAGAAGACCCCTTTCTATATATACATGAATATGCCTAAGTTAAGTTCAAGCTTCATTCGGCTTGCAATTATACTTAGGTGGTTTGATCCAAAAAAGCTGTCATTTCATTTTTTGGAGGGGTTGAGGTTTTTTTTTCTGCAACTAAATTTTTTATGGTTTTAGGATTGCCATATATGGGGCAATCTGTTGATATAAAATTAAAGATAAAGTCTTCAACATTTGATAGCCTTTTTTCTGAAAAATAGTAGAATATAACTAGATCTGAAATAGCAAAAAAGTTTAAGGAGTATGTATATAAAGATAGTGAGGAGGACTTGAATAGTTTTTGAAGGTTGTACGTATTTTTTATTTTTAATTATTTTCTATTTCCAACATCTAATTATTGGACTCCATGATTTTCCCTACCATATTTGCACAATTTGCTTAGAGTTGGTCTGTGTGCATGGGACATAGCTGCATATAATTTTTTTTTATCTAAGATATGAAGAACCATTTAGGAATAAGTGGAGAAAGAACTAAGAAGTACATTTACAAGTGCACAATCAGTTTCATGGTAAGTATTTGCTTCATTTTTTTAATAACATTGATTATATTTTTTGATTTATGAATGACAAGCATGGGTTTGTGAATGCATCTCATAATTGGCTTCACCAGTGAGTTTGTTTGAGTTTCCACATTTTTACCGGTGGAAGGATAGCAAACTCCCATATAATGTGGAAGAGGTAGAGAATAAATTAAAACAAATTACAGCAAAATGGTAATACTTGTAATAATTCATTGTTAGCAGTTTGTATAAGAATTTGAATTTAATAATTATTTTTATTGTAATAGGTTGTAGCCCTCAACCATACTCTAGAGGAGTTAGAATTGATAGTTTTGATCAAGAAATCATAGACTGCTAGTACTGCTATCAGTGAAGTCCATGTTTGTGATCATACAATATATGAAAGCAATTATTGCTGCTCAAGTTGAAGAAAGTAAATCATTGAAAGAAAAATTTGCTTTATTCGATATGATGGCAATGAAGAAACAGGGTAAGAAGAAGCACCTAGCTGTGGACAAGACTGATGGGGGGGAGCTTGAATAGGAAGTTGGTGAGTTTGTACATGAAAGGGAACATGATTTGGTAAATGATGTATAGAAAGAAGGAGATGAATCTAAAGACACGGTGGATAAAGAAAGTCGAACAAAACACCATCATAATCCTTGATATTCCCTCAAACCTTTGAAGATAGAACTTTATGTACCAATTCAAGTGGTTGAGTTCAAGGAATCTAAGATTGAAATGCTAAATATCATGTCCTCAATTGCAATAAATGTGCATAATCGAGAAAACAGAAAGTCAAAATAGAAATCTTTTGATTTTGTCAGCCCTCCTGAGCACCATACCAGCTAAAAGAGCAAGAAAAGTGACAAAGACCTATCATCCTCATCCCCATCCTCTTGCAAAATAAATAAATAAATAAATAAAGAACAAGAAGAGAAGTACATGTTGTAAACTACTTAATATTTTAAGTTTTTGCTATTTGCATTCCTTTATAAATTGTTTGTAAGTAATAAATGTAATGATGTCTTATACTTGATTGGTTGATATTTGTACTTAATGTGATCATTTCTTATACTTCATGTTGGTGGTATTTGTACTTAATGTGCTATGTCTTTTGTACTACAAGTTGGTGATATTTATACTTAATGTGCTATTCTTTTGCACTTCAAGTTGGTGATTTTGTACTTCATGTGTTGATCTTTTATACTTGATGGTTGATCCTTTATATCTAATGTGCTTGAATTTTGTACTCCATGTAGGTCATATTTTGTACTCCAATAAGGGATATATCAATAGTTGATACTTTGGACTTAATGTGCTGAGTTTTGTACTCCATGTTGGTTATATTTTGTACTTTATTAGGAGATACTTCAATAGTTGATACTTTGCACTTAATGTGCTTGCGTTTTGTACTCCATGTTGGTTATATTTTGTACTTCAATAGGAGATACTTCAATAGTTGATACTTTACACTTAATGTGCTTGAGTTGTGTATTCTATGTTGGTTATATTTTGTACTTTAATATGGTATACTTCAATAGTTGATATTTTGCACTTAATGTGCTGAGTTTTATACTCCAGGTTGGTTATATTTTATACTTCAATAGTTGATACTTTGTACTTAATGTGTTTGGGTTTTGTACTCTATTTTGGTATATTTTATACTTCAATAGGGGATATTTCAATACTTGATACTTTGTACTTAATGTGCTAGTCTTTTGTACTTCAATTATTGATATTTTGTACCTAAATGCTATGTTTTGTACTGCAGGAGACCAAAGACATCAATCCATTCTAGGTGGAAGAGGAACTAGCTAGCCCAAAGATTGAAGTGCCTGATCCCTATAAAGGAAGGACTGATTATAGTGGTCATGAACTTATTTCAGTAGAAGAGCGAGAAGTGATCAACAATTTTGTTAGAAGAGATAACTTGAGGTAACAAAATTTGCTTATTATTTTTCTTTTGGATAAATTAGTGTCTAAATTAACAATTTACAATTGTGTAGGGTGACTGTCTAGGAGGGAGCAAGACAGTTTGTAGATAGAAGAAACTTTTGTGAACTCTTATTTGGAGAAGGCCTTATCAGTAACATAATGGTCTGCTATGCTACATGTTGATATTATACAGTCCATCTTTCATCAACAAGTGTCACCCTAAGGTGTAGTTTATGTTCGCAATAGCATAGGTATGTAGTGGTTTCCTAACTTAATTTAGTTTTCATTTCCAATGAGTATAACCATTTATTTTATACTTAATAGGCTGATATATTAGACAAACATGAGGAACGCAACATGAAGGATATTACGGATGAAGAATTTGTGGAGTTGATGCCTATAATAAACTCTTTCACATGTAAAGATTTGGAAGACCTCACATTGGATGTTGTAAAGTAGGGTTATTACATAATCCTACCGATTTGTTTGCACCATCACTGATTTTTGGTTGTCCTCGACACCTCGACTCATTTTTTTTATATGAATTTAATAATTGTTGCTAGAAATAAACCGACAACTACTGCCATTGTAAGCTTGCTTCATTTCTCTATGATTTCTTCATAAAATAGGGAGTCAACAACTGATCAATATTTTTGTGGGCTCCACTTTTCTCTTGGTACATGAAGCTTTCATTGGAGTGTCATGTGGACAAATATATGAGGTAAAAAAAAAAAGCAAACAGCAAAAGAGTGCAGTGGATTGCGGTGACTATGTGTGCCTTTGGGCAGAATATTTTGCAAGAGACACCTTCGAGTTCTGGAGGACTGTTGGAACAATTCACATGGATAAATATCGTGCGATAAAGGTATATACAATATTAAGTCATAAAAATGCTAGGATTTGAATCACACTTCATATGTAAATACATATATAAATTGAAGCATACTTTATATATAATATTATTTTATATGTAAGTGTAGTTTTCCATCAAATTTTTATAATATTTTAAATTAAAATTGGGCAGTGAATTGAATACAACTTGAGAAAAATGAAGTATAAAAGTGGAAGAAAACAAAGTATAACCATTGTGTTGAAGTATAACATAGCTAGTTTCATAAAATATGAGGGAAATAAAGTACAAACCCAAAAGAACAAGGTATAAAACATCTATCGTTGAAGTACACTTCAATTTCATTGAAAACAAGGAGTGAATTTGAGTACACTTTGATTGAAATGAAATACAAACTCAGAATAAATAAAGTATAAAATATGTTTTGTTGAAATACACTTCAGCTCAATTGAAAATGCCCAGTGAATTTGAGTACAATTTGAAGAAAATGAAGTGTAAATCTAGAACAAATAAAGTATAAATTATTTTTCATTGAATTACACTTTGATTCCACTAAAACTGGGCAACTAATTTAAGTATAATTTGAGGGCAATGAAGTATAAAGCCAGAACAAACAAAGCGTAAGATGTGTTTCTTTGAAGTTCACTTCAATTCAATTGAAACAAGGCTAGGAATGTGAATGTAATTCGAAAGAAATTAAGTACAAATCCAAAATAAATAAAGTATAAAATATTTTTTGTTGAAGTAAACTTCGATTCCAATGAAACTGGGCAACAAATTTGATTACAATTTGAGGGCAGGGAAGTAAAAACCAAGAAAATATAAAGTATAAGATGTATTTTTTTGAAGTTCACTTCAATTCAATTGAAATTGGGCAGGAAATGTGAGTGCAATTTGAAGAAAATAAAGTACACACCTAGAACAAACAAAGTGTAAAATGCTTTTTGTTAAAGTATACTTTGATTCTAATGAAATTGGGCAGCAAATTTGACTACAATTTGAGGGTAGTGAAGTAGAAACCAAGAAAAAATAAAGTAGAAGATGTGTTTCTTTGAAGTTCACTTCAATTCAATTGAAATGGGGCTGGGAATGTGAGTGAAATTTGAAGAAAATGAATTACAAACCCAGAACAGACAAAGTGAAAAATATTTTTCGTTAAAGTACACTTCGATTGCAATGAAACTGGATAGCAAATTTGATTACAATTTGAGAGAAGTGAAGTAGAAACTAAGAAAAAACAAAGTATAAGATGTGTTTCTTTGTAGTTAACTTCAATTCATTTGAAACTTGGTAGGGAATAAGAGTACAATAAGAAGGAAATAAAGTACAAATCCAGAACAACCAAAGTATAAAATGTTTTTCGTTGAAGTACACTTTGATTCCAATGAAACTGGTTAACAAATTTGATTACAATTTCAGGGCAGTGAAGTAGAAACCAAGAAAAAAAAAGTTTAAGATGTGTTTCTTTTGAATTCAATTCAATTCAATTAAAACTAGGTAGGGAATGTGAGTATAATTCAAAGAAAATGAAATTCAAACCCGGAACAAAGAAAGTATAAAATATTTTTTGTTGAAGTAAACTTTGATTCCAATGAAACTAGGCAGTGAATGTGAGTACAATTTTGGCGTACTGAAGTACAAATATTGAACTAACGAAGTATAAAATATATTCTTTTGAATTACACTTACTGCAATTGAACATTTATTCTCCAATAATTAAAATGATTGTCAAGTACAATATTTTGAGATTATTGTTTTATGTGAAGTATGTAGTTGTACCGGTGATATTGTGGATATTATCATCAAATTCTCATTTGTTAACATCTTTGAATGCATAAGAATTCTTTCATTACCGTGATTGACAATATTTATCAGTTGAACACTAGTGGTTAACAAATTAAAACTTTAACATTATTTTATTCATATGATAAATATTACCCAAATTTTTATAATTTGATTATTATTTATCAAGACTTAAAATTCAAATCATTGAAAAGATTTCAATTCAACAATATTAGTAAAAATATTAAGGTATTAAGCACAAAATTATCGAAATAAGAAAAAATGTGAAGAAATATTACATTATTTGTACTTTGTATGTAAATACATACGTAAATTGAAGCATACTTTATTTATAATATCATTTTTATGTAAGTGTAATTTTTCATCAGTATTTACAGTATTTGTCATTGAAATTTGACAGTGATTTTAGTACAATTTGAGTTAAATGAAGTACAAACGTGGAACAAACAAAGTATAAAATATATTTCCTTAGGTACACTTAAATTAAATTGAAACTGGGAAGCAAATTTGAGTACAATTTGGAGGCAGTGATGTACAAACCTAGAAAAATAAAAGTGTAAAATATGTTTTATTGAAGTACACTTCAGTTTCATTAAAACTGGGTGGCCAATTTAGTACAATTTAAGGAAATTGAAGTACTAAACAAGAACTAACAAAGTATAAAATGTGTTTCTTTAAAGTTCACTTCAATTTAATTGAAACTTGACAGGGAAAATGAGTACAATTCGAAGGAGACGAAGTACAAACCCAGAATAATTAAAGTATAAAATATTTTTTGTTGAAGTACACTTCAATTCCATTGAAACTGGGCAGCCAATTTGAGTACAATTTGGATAAAATGAAGTACAAACCAGGAACAATCAAAATGTAAGATGTGTTTCTTTGAAATTCACTTCACTTCAATTGAAACTGGGCAGGGAATGTGAGTACAATTTGAAGGAGACAAAGTACAAACCAAGAACAAATAAAGTATAAAATATTTTTCATTGAAGTACACTCCGATTCATTGAAATTGGGCAGCCAATTTGAGTAAAATATGGGTAAAATAAAGTACAAACCAAACAAAATGTAAGATGTGTTTCTTTAAAATTTACTTCAATTCAATTGAAATTGGACAGGGATTGTGAGTACCATTCGAAGGCAAAAAAGTAAAAACCCAAAACAAACAAAGTATAAAATATTTTTTGTTGAAGTACACTTCAATCCCATTGACAATTTGAGTACAATTTGAGGAAAATAAAGTACAAACCTAGAACAAATAAGGTATAAAATATGTTTCTTTGAAGTTCACTTTAATCCATTTGCAACTGGGCAGGGAATGTGAATACAATTCAATGGAGATAAAGTACAACCTTGAACAAACAGAGTATAAAATATTTCTCGTTGAAGTAAACTTTGATTCCATTGACAATTTGAGTATGATTTGAGGGAAAGGAAGCACAAATCTAGAACAAATAAAGTATAAAATGTGTTTCCTTGAAGTTCACTTTAATCCATTTGAAATTGGATGGGGAATGTGAGTACGATTCGATAAAGATGAAGTACAACCTCAAACAAACAAAGTATAAATTTTTTTTGTTGAAGTACACTTCGGTTTCATTGAAACTGGGCAGCCAATTTGAGTACAATTTGAGAGAATTGAAGTATAAACCAAGAGCAAACAAAGTATAAAATGTGTTTCTTTGAAGTTTATTTTAATTCTATTGAAACTTTGCAGGGATTATGACTATAATTCGAAGGAAATGAAGTACAAACCAAAAATAAACAAAGTATAAAATATTTTTTGTTGAAGTACACTTTGATTCCACTAAAACTGGGCAGCCAATTTGAGTACAATTTGAGGAAAATGAAGTAGAAACCTAGAACAAACAAAGTATAAAATGTGTTTCTTTGAAGTTCACTTCACTTCATTTGAAACTGGGCAAGGAATGTGAGTACAATTTGAAGGAAATGAAGTACAAATCCAAACAAATAATGTATAAAATATTTTTTGTTGAAGAACAAAATTTAACTAATTTATTAATTATTTGCAGGTTCGATGATTATACCCTATTCTACCACACCTTTTACATTTAATTACATGTTTCTCAATTTGTGATGGAATTCTCTGTGTCCTTCTACACCCAGGCTGAGATTGTCAGGTGCATTAATGAGGCCATCACCATCTGGTGGGAATAGATTCTTATCAAACATAGGAATAGGGTTTACCACTGATTGGTATGCTTGTTGATGCATCTCAACTCTGTAGTATTGATTAGTGAAGTCATACGGTGAAAGTGACCTTGACTTGATACAAGAACAAGTATGTTTGCATGGTATTTTATCAATCTGCCATGCTCTACACGAACAAGCCTTGCCATGTAAATCTATAGCATATGATTTATCTTGCTTAATCACCTCAAAGCTCTAATTGCTAGACATGACAACTTTTAAGTTACGAGAATGCATATGATTGATTGCCAACTTCTTCTCTTACTTGGGACATAATTGACCAACTATCTTATGAAATTTTTCTTGTCGATCATGCATTAAAACTATTATTTGTATGCGTATGTGATCAACCATGGCTGCAATGGGCATAAATCGGGTTAGTTTAACCTAATTATTCTGACATTCTGCTTGATTATTATTTATTACCCCCTATCGATCTCTATTAAATAAGGAATTTGCCCAACATGGTGGGTCAGACTGCATAATAAAGTCTCTAATAAGCAGCAATGATTCCAAGATGCTGTTTATATTTCTTGTGTACTCCTACCTTGTAGGTGCATATGTAGTTTTCATAAAAACAAAGCACCAATGTTTCTCATTATGTAGAGGGTACTTCTTTAATACCTAAATTTAAAATAATAGAATAGTAATGTGCTAAATATTACGAATTAGAGTTTATTTCATATAATTATTTCACAAACAACGATAAAGTACACTTGTTTCTTAAAGTTATCCACTAAGTGTCTCAAGCAATATGCATGGTGGCTACTAAAAAATATCATGGAGAGGACCTTAAGAAGACCTGGATGTCAATTAGAGAAGAAAGTGAACCTTGATAAGCCAGGTAGATATTGAGAATCTAAGACACTTTTTAGCTTGAGGCAGAACCATTCTTAATTAATATTATTTTTAGAGTTAACAACTACATATGCTAGCATGAATACGTCATCATTAACATCCTTATTGATAGCACTAAGTAAGCATCATTTGTATTTATTTTTAATATCGGTGTTGTCTAAAAATATCAATAGCCTGTATCCCCTAAGAAAATCAATAAGGCAGGCACTGAAACATATAAGTAGCTGACAAAATTTTTGATTAATTGGGTCAATCTCACAATCTGCAATACTTCTTGGGTTTGTCCTCTTTACAACGTCACAATACCACCTCAACTTATCATAAGATCACTTCTCAGTGCCATGGATGTCATGCATAGCTAATTTATTACCCATTCATACTTTCTGGTACCTAAGTTCCACACCGTATTCTCTATGGACGTCTTTCAATAAGGTAGAGGCCGATAACATGGCTCTGATCTCAATTTATCCTTTATAATGTTAGCAATCCAAGTGGAATTGACTTTAGGATGTCCCCTTGTTTGAAGATTAGCCTCACCACATGTGTGCTCTAGATTGTATTTTCAAATGCCAAATAATTTATCATCCTCATACCTTAATGCATAGATTCTCCATTTGCAATTTTCATCACTACAAACAGCTATGATTTTTTTGTTGTCATTATTTTTGTATTTAAATGACCACAAAGTAGACATGGCATAATTCTTAAGCATAATTATGAACTCTTGAGCATCCTTGAATGTCTAACCTCCCATATATGTAATTTCTCCATGCATTAATTGAGTTGCTAGTTAAAGCTAATTCATTGTATGATGTATTGGTCAAACCAATTTCCTCCTCGACTGCATCCCTTGAGGTTGACAAATGAAGTATAATTTCAGAAAAAAGAAGTACAATTTAAATAAATGGAAGTATAATTTTAGAACATTTGAAGTATAAAACCCTGGCAACTATAGTACAATTTTTGATAATCTATTAGTAGAACACTTGAAGTATAAAACTTAAATAATAGAGTGCAATTTTATGTGAAATGAAGTACAATTTCAAATATCTAGAGTACAAACTTGTATAAAGTGAAGTACAATTTTGAATAGTTTAAGTATAAAATTCTAGCAACTATAGTACAGTTTTGGATAATCAATAAATAAAATACATGAAGTATAGAACTTCAATGAATAGAGTACAAGTTTAGGTAAAATAAGTATAAAATGAAGTATAATTTTAGATAAAGTTTGGATAATCAATAAACAGAACATTTGAAGTATAGAATTTTAATTAATAGAGTACACGTTTAGGTAAATGAAGTATAATTTTAGAAAATAAATACAATTTTAGATAAAATGAAGTATAATACATTCGACTAATTGAAGTACATGTTTAGATAAAATGAAGTACAATTTCGGAACACTTGAAATATAGTACTTCAATGAACAAATTACAAGCTTTGTAAAATGAAGCAAGTATAATTTTAGAAAATAGAAGTACAATTTCAAAACACGTGAAGTATAAAATCCTAGAAAAGACAGTATAATTTTGGATGATCAATAAATAAAGCACTTGAAGTGTAGAAAATCAATGAATAGAGTACAAGTTTAGGTGAAATGAAGTATATAAAATAAAGTATAATTTCAGAAAAAAGAAGTACAATTTTAATAAAATGAAATATAATTTCAGAATATTTGAAGTGTAAAACCCTAGCAACTGCAGTACAATTTTTGATCATCCATTAGCAAAACACTTGAAGTATAAAACTTAAACAATAGTGTACAATGTTATGTGAAATGAAGTACAATTTCAGATAATTGGAGTACAAATTTGCATAAAGTAGAGTAGTTTAAGTATAAAACCTTAGCAATTGCAGTACAATTATGGATAATCATTAAATAGAATGCTTGAAGCACAGAACTTCAATGAATGGAGTACCGGATTAGGTAAAATAAAATATAATTTCATAAAAAAATAGAACAATTTTAGATAAAGTTTGGATAATCAATAAATAGAACACTTGAAATATAGAACTTCAATGAATAGAGTACATGTTTAGGTAAAATGAAGTATAATTTTAGAAAAAAAGTAAAATTTTAAATAAAGTGAAGTATAATAAATTCAGCTAATTGAAGTACATGTTTAGATAAAATGAAGTACAATTTCGGAACACTTGAAATATAGTACTTCAATGAATAGATTATAGGCTTTGTAAAATGAAGCAAGTATAATTTCAGAAAATAAAAGTACAATTTTAGATAAAGGAAAGTATAATTTTAGAACATGTAAAGTATAAAATCCCAGCAAAAGCAGTATAATTTTGGATAATCAATAAATAGAACACTTAAAGTGTAGAAAATCAATGAATAGAGTACATGTTTAGGTAAAATGAAGTGTAATTTTAGAAAAAAGAAGTACAGTTTTAATAAAGTGAAGTATAATTTTAGAATATTTAAAATATAAAACCCTAGCAATTGCAATACAATTTTTGATCATCCATTAGTAGAATATTTGAAGTATAAAACTTAAATAATAGTGGACAATTTAGGTGAAATGAAGCATAATTTCAGATAATTGGAGTACAAATTTATATAAAGTAGAGCAGTTTAAGTATAAAAGCTTAATAACTGCAGTACAGTTTTGAATAATTATTAAATAGAACACTTGAAATATAGAATTTCAATGAATAGAGTATAGATTTAGATAAAATGAAGTACAATTTCAGGAAAAAAAAGTACAATTTTAATGAAATGAAGTATAATTTCCAAACATCTGAAGTATAAAACCCTAGCAACTGTAGTACAATTTTTGATAATCCATTAGTTGAATACTTGAAGTATAAAACTTAAATAATAGTGTGCATTTTTTTGTCAAATGAAGTACAATTTTATTTGCAATGAAGTATAATGTAGAATGCTCTAAGTAGAGAAAGATTTTTAGATAAATGAAGTACAATTTTAGAACCTTTGATGTACAAAACTTTACAAATTGTAGTATAGTTTAGATTCTATTAAAGTATTACCTTAAAACATCACAGCTCTTCTTGGAATTGATGTTTGATTCATACTTTCGATTTACCAGGATGTCAACAATGTTTATCTTCAATATCAAATGCAGTAAGACTGTATTGACGATATCTTCGTTATTAGTCAAAGTCACATACAATCTTTTATATGGAGCTATGTATAACAAATTGAAGAACTCGGCATTGATTTCACTCCATTTTCTTGCGAGATTAATATACATGTTCATTAAAGTCATACTATCCGTAATTGACATTATATGGAGTTGGTCTTATAGTGGTAACTCCCCAACACTTGATTGAATACTCCAACTTCACATTGGTTGACATTGTCAAAAAGATACAAGAAACTCAAAAGCAATTGAGAAGAAGAAGAAACCTAAAAATAATGAAGAAGAAACCCGAAAATTATGAAAATAAAAAGAGAAGAAGACAATGTAGATGTCAGGTTGGTGGTTGTTGGCTCCCACGATTATTCTCGTTCCCACCATGGAGCTTGTTATGTTTTTTCTTTTCTTTCTATTTCTGGAAATGATACTACTATTGGTAGTGTTTGTTATTATTTTTGTTTATGACAAAGAAGTGAAAAAAAAAAATGAGTGAAAAATATTATACTTAAGGGCATTTTTATCAAATCAAGTGAGTAGGGAGTAAACTCTAAAATTTTAACAAAATTAGGGAGTTTAATCTAAACAAAATTAAGTAGGGACTGACCACAAAATTGAAAAGTATTTTTGTTACTTTTAAATAAGTGTCTATTGATAAAATTCCTCCATGAACTTACACCTTTATTTTATTATTGTTATCAATTTAATTCTCCATCAATTCACATGAGCAAGACTACAATTGCTTGGCTTTCTTTCATTTTTCCCTATGCTTAACTTCTTTTATGAATGCTAATATTTTTAAGATGCCATTTCTTCTTCTTTTTCCCCTTTATCAACTTCATTAACTTCTCCTCATACTTTCATAAGTTGCATCATGGTTAACTTTAAAGATATTTCATCTATTGTTGGAGTGGAACATTGGATTATCCTTGATGAAGTAAATTAACCAATGGAGGAAGGCACACTTTTGGCTATTTATATTCTCCTTATTGATAGATATGCAACAAAGTGGCCAAGGTCGACTAATTCACTTCATACTGAGGAATGTAATCGAGAGATCAAGACTTTCAAGGTACGGGCTTTAAGGGCAACTCACCATGGTCCTTCAAATAAACTAGTTGTTGTCAACAATCAAACGAACTAATTTTTCTACCAAAATTGGTCGTAGCTTTATTGAGGGTAAAGCCAAGTGGGGAGAAACTCTTCAATTTGATGGAAAATTCCATTACATCAAAGAATACTAGGAGTGGATGACAGATGTCCTTAGTTGATGCAAGCACAAGTTGATTGCGGCATAAGTACATGATCTAGTGTATGCTTCATTATTCATATATGATCGAAGTTTTGAGATTATCAAACATTTTGCAGGCATGGTGTCCACTTATAAGTATAACTTTCTTTGAAGAATTTTCTATATCACTATAGGATTTGCACAACCTTGTAGGCTCCCTATGATAAGAATCTTTTATGATGAAGTGAATCTTAGTGCCAAGGAGCTTATCGGCATTGATGAGATAGAAAGTAAATTTATTCCCCATTCTTGCAAATACTTATTCCAAGCTTATCATTTAGCTCAAATGAGTGCTATTGGAGTCAATTTTCTCAAGTTACTATAGAAAAATGGGTAAAGCATTAGTCCAGAAAAGCCACAAAATACCATCAACCACCAATACACAAGATAAACAAAAGGTCTAGCCCAAATAAACTCACAATCCTCTTGGCAATTTTGATATTCATGGAGAATGGTCCATTGCAGAGGTGACATTATTTTTAGTTTCCTGGGAACTTAAGAGAAGAGACACATTTGGTGGCATTTTTGGCTTGTTGGTGTTGCTTATTCGTTCTTCCTACCAATGATGTTAATTTAATATGTCTCAGTACCTTCAAGATAGCATGCATCATGGCCACTAATAGGAAGGTAAGTCTTGCTATTCTAGTTTTGGCTAATATCCACAATGATTTAAATAAAATCTTAGGTTCCCCAAGGCCAAGCCGTGTCCATTCTTCTTTTCCCATCCAGTTTATTTGTGCTTGGTCAGTATACTACTTTAAAACATGTTATTAAGTTTAGCAAGGATTATGTGGCCTAAAAATGGCGATCTATTCTAGCAAAGAAGGAATGAAACACTATGATCCAAAGGAAGCTAGCAAGAGAATTCACAAAAGGTGATTTTGTTTCCTGAACTTGTACCATGATTACTAAAGCAAGGAACTTTCATATGTTGATAATGGGAAGGCTAGAGAATTGAAGCAAAAATACTTCATTGCTATTCGCTCGAATTATCTTTCTTTGCTTCAAGGTGACTATTTTATTATTGAACCTTATAGTTCTCATTGATTTAGTCATCAATTTAGATTTTATTATGAAGTTCTTGGGATTTTGCTAATGATATTTGCATAGCCCCTTTAGATTAAGGACTTTGCTATTGGTGTTTGTGCACTTTGCACAATTCTATGTTTACAACATGGTTTTCTTGTGTGCCCCAAAATGCAAAAAAAATTCTTTTTAGATGCCTATAAAAAGCGGTGGATTAAAATTCATGGAGATTTCTTTAAGGAAAATCTTACAAGATTGATTAACTTGAAGCCAATTGAAATTTTCCTTAAGGACAAGGATCATGATAAAGGAGATAGACCACTTATTGAAAATATTCAAAACCCTCTCAACATAAAAGATATTGAGCCTCAAAAAAAAGGGAGAAGGATTCCTTATCCTTTAGAAATGAGCAGTATAAGTAATGCGGATTGTTATTGGAAAAGGTTTAAAAGGGGTCCCAGATCCTCAAAGCCAAGTAATCATTCACCAACAAAGAACTTTGCTAGAGAGATTATTTTCTTCTCTTTTCTTCTTTTTAAATGTCCCTTTTTTGGTTATTTGCTAATTTAAATAATACATCATTTTAGTTGGAAAATGAAATTATTAACGTTAATGAAGATGAGAGATCCTAAGGTAGCTATGGGTCCTTAATTGTTGGCTCTCCAATTGATGCAACCATGCAAAATGAGGCACTCCATAGTATGAAAGCTAAACAACCATCTCCTTGTGTTCCAATTTTAGTACTTGAGGGTGAGAAATTTGTAATTAATCGTCAAAACGAGTATCTTCAATTATTGTGGGATGGCCTTTGCAAGAGAATTGCAAATACTCAATTTGATTCTATATCATCTATCAAAGGTAGTGTTCAATTTGTATTTGAATTAGTGAGGAGCTTCAACAAATTTGATATCTCCAATGTGGAAGAATTATTGCAAGTATTATTTAATGAGGCCATCACTTATGATGAGGCAATGTCAGTATCTTTTGAGAAAGCATTCAATGAACTCCTTGTATAACAACTAGATGATGCCAAAAGTCACCTCTATGATGCTCAAACTAAAGAAAGCAAAGAAATGAACTAAATTCAATCTACCTAAGAAGAGTTGGAATGTGTTAGGAAGGAGCTTGAAAATTTGAAGGAACGTAAGATGAATTTAACTTTATGATTGAAACGCTAACAACAACTTCTTCAAAGTGCTCAAGTTGAAGTTCATGAGATTGAAGAAGAAATTGCATCTATCAAAAGTACTCCTCCATTAAGTAATAAAGTGGTTGAGAATTTGTGAACTTCAATAAAATACTTGGAGGCTGTCAAGGAAAAATTGAAGAACTTGAGTTTCTTTGCTTGAAAGTTGTACAGAATTTTTTGCTCTCTCTCTCTCTCTCTCTCTCTCTCTCTCTCTCTCTCTCTCTCTCTCACTCTTATGAATTGTGCTACATTTATTTATTTATTTTTTAGATTACATAATAGAAATTTTTTTTTTCTATCTTGCAATCTTTTATGGAAAAAAACTCAACATAACTCAAATAAATTCAAAAGACATCTAATCTACATTTTTTTTTAAATCTCAATATAACTTAAAACAAATTAACTAAACTATTTTTTTTTCTTGTTTTTCTTACTCAACACACTAATTTATAAAAAGAAATAAAATTACTTTTTCTTTTTTTTTCTTCCTTTTTTTAACTCAACAAACTAATTAATAAATTCAAAAATTTGAGTTCAAAACAATTAACTATTTTTTTTATTTACTCAACAAACTAATTAATAAAAACAAGAAAACTGTTTTTATTTAACTCAACAAACTAATTAATAAATTCAAAAACTCAAACTCAAAATAAGTTAATAAAACAACTAAAATACTATTTTTTTTACTAATGTATAAATAAAAAAAACTTTTTTTTTTAACTCAACAAACTTAAACTAATAAAAACAACTAACTACTTTCTTTAACTCGGCAAACCAATTAATAAAAACAACTAAAATTATTTTTTTTAACTCAACAAACTTAAACTAATAAAAAAACTAAACTACCTTTTTTTTTTAACTCAACAAACTAATAAATACAAATTCAAACTCAAAACAAACTAATAAACCAAAAATGAATGAATGAATAAATTCAAAAATTCAAAACAAGCTACTTTTTTTTATAATTTTTTTTTGACAAAAAACTTTAAAATAAACTTATAACTGAACTTAGAGAATATTTAAGCTACCTACGTACCCAGTAAAGGAATCAAATCACAACATAGTTAAAAAAAAAAACATCATTTTGGAGGGGGTGCCATTCACAATTTATACTTATACAGGCCATGAGTATTCATTGCTTAACCACCTTGGACTAGGTGGGGTATTTAATATTTTAACCATATAAAAAATCTTTAGCAGAGTAAGTTAGCAGTTTAACTACATGTAGTACCTTTGGTGGGCATCGTTCACAATTTATACTTATGCAGGTAAGGAGTAACATGCAACTTAGGCTTGTGCGCCAAGGAGCAATCTCTCAAATTTTTGCATAGTAGCGCTTCAAGAACTTCTTTTTCATAGGGCCAACTCTTAATTCATCTTCAGCAATTAACTTATACACACCATTTGTTTAGACTTCTTTGACAACATAAGGACCATTCCATTTTAATGTGAACTTATTCCCAATCTGGTGAGTTGTAATGATGGGCCTTCTCACAATGAGCACCAAATCCCCAATTTGAAAATATTGTGATCGTACCTTCTTGTTAAATACCCCAGAGAGCCGAGTTTGACAACATTCAAGTCTTTGTTGTGCTTCTGACCTTTTTTGATCAAGGGTCTCCAGTTTTCAAGATGTAAGCGTGCATTTTCTTCCTCAATTAATCATTCTTGTATGGCTATTTTTAATGATGGAATTTGTTGCTCAAGGGGTAAAATGGCTTCAATGCCATAGTTTTAGATAATGTTGATGCAAATAAAATCAATAGCATTTTCCTTCTTCACTTCTTTGAGGGGTATTACTTTAGCCTATTTGGAGAAATTATTTATTGTAGCCAACATATACAAGTGCCTAGCGAAAGAGTTTGTCATGGGTCCAACCACATCTAATCTCCAAGCATCAAATGGCCATGAAGTGATAGTCAAATGTAATGGCTTGAGTGGTTAGTGAATGAGATTTGCATGAAATTGGCAAGCTTAACATCTTTGTGCATAATCTATGCAATCTTTCACTATTGTTGACCAGTAGTGGCTTATTCTTTTTATTCAAAAATGTAATTTTGGACTCGATTGATGAGTGCCATAAACTTTGGAATGAGCTTCTTCCATAGCTTGAATACCTTTATCGTCACCTAAACATCTCAAAAAAGACTCCATCAAATGATTGCTTATAAAGTACACCTTTGTAATAAATGAAGTGAGCCGCACAACATTGGATATCAACTCTTTGGCGTGGATCATCAGGTAACTTCTTGTACTTCAAATAATCCATGATTGGTTGGTGCTAATCTTCCTTCTCTATCTCAATTACTTGATCAACATGACTTTCTCTTCTTCTTAATACTCATCCTTGAATGTATAACCCAAATCTTACATATTGGAACACACACTTCATTTTTAGGTATGGCAAGTGAAGAGGCTAATTTAGCTAATGCATCATCTTACTTGTTCTCCTTCAATGTACATCCCAAGCCATCCAATGAGACCTTTTGCGTAATTAAAGTATGTGAATAATTCAAGTTTCTTAACTTCATATGATCCAAGCAATTGGCTGATCACCAACTTAGAATCTCCATAGACTTTAAGGTGCAATTATTTTAGTCAACCACCATCTCCAGCCCAAGAATAAGAGCTTTATATGTAGCAACATAGTCGGAACAATTTTAAGGTAAAGTGAAAGAATATGGTATTACTTCTTCATCAAATGTGATGAATACCACTCAAGTACCAACTCCTTCTTTGTGGGATTATCTATCAAAGTACATCTTCCTAGGAGGTGTAATTTCAACTACCAAGATATCTCCATTATGTAGATCATCAGATAACTCTCACTCAACATGGATGGGGTGATTAGCCACGAAGTTAGCGAAAACTTGTCTTTTTATTACCTGTTGTGGAACATAGATAATCTCAAATTGTTGCAACTGAATGAACCATCTTAGGGGTCTGTCAGATAGGATGGATTTTGACATGATATATTTTAGTGGATTTTCTTTTGACACAAGACGGACAGTATGAGCCTAAAAGTAACGCTTCAACTTTTGGATTGCAAAGATCAAAGCCAGACATATTTTTTTTTTATTGGTGAGTACTTTAACTTATTTTGTGTCATTGTTCTGC
This sequence comes from Jacaranda copaia, assembly GCA_014898725.1. NCBI lineage: Eukaryota > Viridiplantae > Streptophyta > Magnoliopsida > Lamiales > Bignoniaceae > Jacaranda > Jacaranda copaia. The sequence continues at coordinate 97,843 of JACGDI010000998.1, read as the reverse complement.
TCAACTAGTACAAGGAATTTTCTTTTCCTCCATTATTTTTTTGTGCCAATAAAGCTCTAATAGAATATTCTTGAGCAACGGTATAAACAATCAGTAGACATCTAAGTACTGGTATGACCAACATAGGAGGCATCATCAGATAAGCTTTTACACTCTTAAAAGCATTACTACGAGCTTTATCACACTCAAATGGAATGTCTTTCTTCATCAAATGATTGAATGGTTGACATCTACTAGCTAAATTTCATACGAACCTCCATAAATAAGCTCACTTCCCTTGCAAACTTTTAAGTTCATGGATGTCTCAAGGTTTAGGTATTTTCATAATTGCATTAATCTTTGCTTGCTCAATTTCTATGCCTTGATGATGAACAATGAATCCTAAAAAATTCCCCAATGTAACACCGAATACACACTTTAATGTGTTCATTTTGAGTTGATATTTTCTTAGGCACTCAAAAATTTTCCTTAAATCTTGGAAATGATCTTTTCACCTTTTAGACATGACGACCATGTCATCAACATAACATTCAATATTCTTGTGAAGTATATTATCAAAGATCTTCTGCATAGCTCTTTGATATGTGGCACTAGTATTTTTCAATCCAAATGGAATCACTTTATAGTAGTATATTCCTTTAGATGTATGGAATGCCATGAACTTCTCATCTTTTGGTGGCATGCGTATTTGACTATACTCAAATGATCCATCCATAAATAAGAGTGCTTCATGTCATGTGGTAGCATCAATCGTGAGTTTTGCAATGGGCAATGGAAATCATCCTTAGGACAAGCATCATTCAAGTTCCTAAAGTCAACTCAAACTCAAATTTGGCTAATTTGTTTTCTTACTAGGACAATGCTGGAGATCTATGTTGGATACTTGACTTCTCAAATAAACCAAACCTCAATGAGCTTGTTCACTTTAGCTTTAATCAAAGGAACTAATTCGGAGTGAAACTGCCATTGAGCTTATTTAACTAGATTAGTTCCTTTCTTCACTAACAAATGATGGACTGCCACCTTCAAGTCTAACCCAGGCATATTGTATGACCATGCAAAGACATCTTTGAATTCATGTAATAACTCAACATATACATCTCCTTTCTCTATAGTTAACAAAACACTAATGTAGATAAGACGAAAGTCATTGGCATCACCTAAATTAATCTTTTTCAATTCATCTACAATGGCTTTGACACCTTCTTTAAACTCAAGATAAGCAATTTTAGCATCTTCTTCTTCAATTGAAATTCTTCACTCAAAGTAATATGGTATGTTGGTGCAATACTCTCTTCCACAGGTTCAATCCTCTTGAATACCACACATACCCTTATTTATCTACCTCTTCTTTAGATATGGACCATCCGCATAATGCTATCTTTCTCAATTATGTAACCACTATTGATAAGTTTATAGATTTGCTTCAAAAGACGATATGTAGTGCTTTGATGAGTTAACAAACTATTACTAACAATAATATGATATGAAGAAGCTACGCTTTCTCTATCATTTTTTTCATCTATTTGAGTTTGTATGAAGATAATAGTTTGTAGTTTAACCTTCAAGGTTTTACCACATGATATATTTAAAATAGAGTAGTGTTTCGTGTGTGATGAAATTGAACTCCTAAGCTTGTTTAGCTCGCTAACCCACTTTAAGTACTTTAGCATTTTAGATGAATTCAATCTTTGATTATAGGTTCTTTTATGCTGCCACTTTCCAAGTTTATAAAAAATTGAGATTCATTCGACTTTATTCCTATTATCATCGAAACTATCATTTGTTGAGGAAAATTTCTCTTCAACTATATGATTACTGCTGGTTCTCCTAATTGCAATGTGAATAAGATTTTGAGGAACAAATCCAAGTCTCATTTGAGTACTTTGAACATCATGAACTTTTTCCTTCAACATCTTTTGGGTAGTGTTAAGTTTATATATTTGCTTGCTAGAAGCCTTAAGTGAGAGTTTTCCTAAGATGGAACATTTTTGTGGATTATATTTGGCTTTAACAAGAAGTTCATAGGCTTTTAAATTAAAGCAATTCTCATTTTGAAGCCGTAAAGATTCTCTATGTTCCTTTTTAGCTCATTGAGTTGCACAAACAAGACCTTTTAGTAACTGAGGGGATGACTTTTTCACATCAAGTTTAGTTAGAGGAAATGCTAATTATTTCAATGATTTAGATCGTAGTAGAGATGATTTTCTCTTTATGTGATCTTCACTTCTGTATGCTGGAGTTAAGTCTTTAACTTTGTTTCCTCGATCAAAATCATCTTGCCGCTTGAATTCCTCATGTTCTTTAACTTTGACAACTTTCATACTTTTGATGTAGTATTTAGCATCAGCTAAGTATGAGAGGAAATGCTAATTATTTCAATGATTTAGATCGTAGTAGAGATGATTTGCTCTTTATGTGATCTTCACTTCTACATGCTGGAGTCAAGTCTTTGACTTTATTTCCTCGATCAGAATCATCTTGCCACTTGAATTCCTCATGTTTTTTAACTTTTATAGCTTTCATACTTTTGATGTAGTATTTAGCATCAGCTAAGTATGAGAGAAAATGCTAATTATTTCAATGATTTAGATCGTAATAGAGAAGATTTGCTCTTTATGTGATCTTCACTTTTGTATGCTGGAGTCAAGTCTTTAACTTTATTTCCTCGATCAGAATCATCTTGCCGCTTGAATTCCTCTTGTTCTTTAACTTTTATAGCTTTCATACTTTTGATGTAATATTTAGCATAAGCTAAGTATGATTTTGATTTAGTGAAAGGTTTGCTATCTCTAAGCACCTTTTTTACTATACCTTCTTAATAATACTTGAAATACTAGTGCTAAGTAAAGGGAACCATACCATTTTCATGTAATCAAGGTTGGCCCAGAAGCATTTTGTATGATGTCTTAATGTTTATGACATGAAAAGATGTCATTGACAACATATTATCTATCAATAGTTTTATCCTTATTATTTCAAATGCTCTTTATCCCCTTGATTGAATCCTTGAATCATCATACAACTATTTGCCAGTTCATCTATGGAGATTCCTAAGTCCTTTATTACACACAATGGCAAGATATTAACTGCAAAGCCTTTATTGATCAAAATTTTATTTATTTTTTGCTCACGAGTGTAGCCATTTACATATAGTAGCCTATTATAGGACTTGAAGCCAAGCTATAAGTCTTCGTTAGTGAAAGTCATTACCAATATGTACCCATTAGTTACACCATGGTTTTCTTCCTCAGATAAACATGTTTTATTATAGAAAATCCTTTTTTCACTTATCATGTTGCATGCAATGTCATTGTTATGCTCACCAAGTATATCCTTCTTAATCTCGATGGTAGCATAATTTGAGGCTCATTATGCTCCTCAAGTGAGATTTTCCCTTGCAAACCAATTGCATCACTTTATCTTTGAATACAAAGTAGTCATGAATTGGGTAACCCCCCAATTGATGGTACTTGTAATACTTTAGGTCATCAATTTTTTCAGCTTCTTTAGGTTGCTTCATCTTAGGTAATTCAATGAGGTTTGTATTTAGCAAATCATCAAATATTCAAAAGATATCATAATTGAGGAATATATATCTAAGCCTGCATCTCCTTCAAAGTCAATTTTCTTTGCCCTCTTTCTTAGGAAGCATCATTCTTTTCATCACTTGTGCTATCTCCCTTTGCATGAAATTTGATGAGTGTTCATTCACTGTCGTAGCTTCTTTACTTGGAGCTTGACAGAAGGTTTTTCCCTTTTCTTAAATTCTTGTTTTTCCTTAACAGACATACTTACCTCTATATCATGGGCTTGAGCAGATTCTTGCTTTTCCTTAACAGACACACTTAACTCCATATCATGGGCTCAAGTAGCTAACTCTTTAAATATTTTAGGCTGAATTCCTTGGAAAATATTCCAAAGGCCCCAATGTCTTCCTTGAATGCACATTTCAATAGTTAAAGCCTTATATAATCGATCTTTACAATTATGGCTTAAGTTTCTCTAGTGATTGATGTAATCAATGACTTGTTCTTTTTTCCATTGGCAAGAATTGGTGAGTTCAATCATATTGACCATCCTTCATGTGTTGTAAAAGTGATTGAGATATTCTTGCTCCAATTACCCCTAGCTATCAATTAGGCCCACTTCTAGGTCAGTGTACCAATCAAAGTATTGCCATTCAAAGATCGAACAAATTGCTTAACTAGGCAATCTCTATATGTCCCAGCAATATTACAAATTTTGATGAAATAAGCCATTTGCTACTTTGGATTACCTTTGCCATCAAATTGCTGAAACTTCAGGGGATGATAACTAGTCGGCATCTTCAAGTTATTAATCCTTTGAGTATATGGCTTGGAATAAGTCATAGATAACTTAGAGCGTTTTCAAGCTTGTCTTTAATAGTCCCCATGATAAACTCCATTAGTTGGTTGATGGGAATTAGTCCATCAATGAAAACTTGCACTTCTTTTCTTGCAGGCTTTTCATTTTCAACTGGCAGTCTCTTTGTGGATGTTTCGCCTTCATCTTGATCTTTTATTTGTTTCTCCATTACATGACTAGTCTCAACATTATCTACCTTGTTCATCAACTTGGAGATCTGAGAGTCTTGCTCTTAGACATACTTTGCGAGTCCTTCAATAATCTTTGTTAAATTAGCAGTTTGTTCATCCAAAGTCGTGGCGCTTTTGCCATCACCCATGCCATACTTGAGGAACTTGATGTTAAGCTAGGAGTAAATGCTATCGATTCTTCTTTTTAGTCTATCCTACCTTCATTAGTATCAATAGCATGTTGCACCATTTCCATAACTTCAAGTGAAAGAGCTACCTTTGAAAATGATTGCAACATTTTGGATATGTTCCTTGTGGTGACACCAACACTTCTTGCTCCAACATTTATGGAATTTGAGGTAGTAATGTTCAATGTGGCAATCTTGTTGGCATCCATGATATTTTCATCTTGATGAAGAAAAGAGAAGAGGGGTAAAAATTGTTCCATTGGACATGCTAAAAATTTGTAAGCACAAATTTCTTTGTCTGTAATAAATAAAATTACAAGACAAGAAAAATTAATACAAATAAAATGAAATTCAAACTTAACAATTGTGGATTCAATTTCTAATCTAATCATCTATTTTTTCCTTTTAAATATGATCTTAAAATTTGATTAGCTCTACAATGAATACCTTAAACACCATAGATTTTCTTGAATTTGATTTGAAGAAAATAACACCAGTTCAAAGGCTTCACACCTTAATATTGAATTGAACGCCAAAATATATGAGCCTTGTGAAGAATGCTCTAAATGTTGTCGTGGATCTCTTTAAATTTAATTTGAATAAAATAACACTAATTCAAAGGCTTCATACCTTAATATCAAATCGAAAACCAAAATATATGAGCTCCATGAAAAATGCCTTGAACATTATCCTAGTTCTCCTTGAATTTAATTTGAATAAAATAATGCTAATTCAAGGTTTCCACACCTTAATATTGAATCAAATGCCAAAATATGATGAACTTTGCGAAGAACACCTTGAGCATCGTGGATCCCCTTGAATTTGATTAAGAAAATTGCTAGACTTTTTCAAAGTTTCTCTCATTTGCTAGAATTTGCTTTGCATCAAATGAGCTGTGATTACCCATTTATATAGGTACTTAGTGGGAGATCTCATATAATCTTGAACATCTTTGACAGTTATCTTCTTGATAAGATAATATCAAATATCAAGAGATAATATTAAATATCTTTGATTTGATTGGCTTATGGATATAGACACTCCATCTTTGACACTTCTCAATATTTGATTTGAGGATAAAATAAATGCTAAATCATTAATTGAAATTAACTATTATCTTTGGAATTAAATTTAATAAATCCTAAAATATAAATAGAAATTTCAAATTAACATCTAATATATTATTTTACACATGTCACTTCTCAATTGATCAAAATTCAATATATCTACACTAGTTTTTAGAGCATGCTAAACCCAAGATTCATTCGTTGATATGGTATTAGAGCCATTTATTTTTTGGTATTGGATCACCCATTCACCCATTCATAATATTTAACGATCCAAAGACTCCATCTATTATGTCAGGGTGTGTTAGGTTCCTAAATAAATAAGTCGTGGTCCTTATATATAGTTTTGGACAATTCTTACATCTTGAACTACCTTTAAGGGTGAGTTAGATCCAAAATTCATTCTTTGATATCAATTATTAGAAATTAGCTTCCCTATTTATGTGATCCTTCACAATAAATTGAAAGCTTTGAGAAAAGATCAAAAAATAAGTAAATTTCATATTTATAATAATAGTTAATTTATGAGCCCATTGCAAATGGTGAGTCTTGGTTTAAGCCTAAGATGTATGTTATGAAGCCTTAAAATATTTTATATTAATCAGTAAATAATTAACAGAGAACATATGAACATTGTCTTTCAATAAACATATGTAGAATGAAACTCTAAATTTTTATTATATGTTGATTCTTTGTAGCACGCCACCTCGGGATAGAACCTAAGCTAAGGTGCCACATTAATTCAAACATAATTCTTAGAGTTACAGTTCAACAGTAGGCCCATAAATTTTCTTAAATGTCTCAAAAGTAAATACTAGTTCAACTTAAACAAGACTAAATAGAAAGTCACGAAATATATACCATAAAAGTTCCAGGGAGCTTAGTTTAAGTTTACAACCCACGATATATCATGTTATCATCATCATTCTTACACTAAAACCTTTGATACTAGTTTGACATATTATGACATCTCTAGGGTAAGCATCACATACACCAAATCCCCTACACAATTACAACACTAGCTCTATTACAAAATATCTTTGAATTTCAATTCAAGCTTAGAATCCAACATCACCCATCCCTATCTGAGAGATTAATGAAATATAGGGTGATAAGTCCAAGGACTTAGTGAGGGATAAGTTAAGAGTAATAACAAAGATCTATTGAGGAAAAACTCAATTCAACATATCATAATTTAAACAGACAGAATATAACATATCTAGAGAACAAGTCGTACGAAAAGCAAACAGAAAACTCTCCTACCTTATTGCTCCAAGATCAGATTACAAACTAACAAACATCAATTAGGGAAAATAATCCCAAAGCATATGCATTCCAAGAAGAACTACCAAACATGCACTGCAGATTTACCTTATACAAGACAAACAAACTGATTACGTAAGCATAATAGCTTGGTATATAGTAGATGCCCATACAGAATTGCATGGCACATCGCAGATGCCTAGGAGGGAATTATCGAGCACACCATTAATACCCAGGAAAAATTCTCTAGCGTATTGCTTATACTCAAGGGGAAATCCCTAGTGTACGACTGGCACACAAAGGGTAATCCCTAGCATACTATTGATACCCAGAGGAAAATTCCTAGCATGCACCACATAACTAAATAGATCACTCGAATTGGCTCTTGGCCCACATAATCACCGTACAAATAATAGAATTAATCATTTGTGCAAATGCTTAGGGAGAAATTCCTAGTGCATTATTGGTTTCAAGGCTAATAGTACAGAATGAAATTGAAATGCCATAAAGGCAACACAAAAGCAATAAACAAAACACAGATAAGCTAGCATGGCCAGTAAACACTAAATAGATAAACAAATAAGTTGATGAGGCAACAGATAATGAAATAGAATGATACAAATGTGAGACAATCAGATATTAGAGACACAGATAACAAATAAAGGTTCTAGGCTCCAGAACAAGCAGAAAATAGAATTGATGTCAAAGATAACCCTCATAGGGGTGTTCCAATCAAATAACATATAATAGATCAAATTTCAAACATATTTCAGAGTATGGTACCAAAAATAGAAAATGAACATAGTAGTATATCACGAATAATAGAGAGTGAGAAAAAGGTGCTAGATGGCAAACCCTCACGTCTTGTAGTTTTAGCCAAAAACAACCAAAGCTCACAATCTACTGCTCGGTATACCCTATTATCATCACCTAATCAAAGAAATATTTTATAGTCAAAATTATCGTTCAACCCTAATAGTCCTCTAGAATTGTAATAATAAGCATTCTAATGTCATTAACTTATCTACTAGCATGATGATATAGGTTAATAGCATCTCCACAAAATTCTCTAATTAGTCAACATTTCTAGATTAACTATAACGGTCCATATTGATTCCAAAATAACATGGTATCACATTCTAATTTACAAGGTCATGGTCATTATCCTAATCATACAATATGGTTAATTCCTTACATAATCAATTTCTAATCAAATGTTACTTAATCTTATAATATAATCCTTAATACCATATTAAATCCAATTTTGGCGCTTTACATAAGTCTAAGTCCACTTATTCCTTATTTCTTGCATAGGGATCAACTCACATATAGGTAAACATATCATCTCTTCCTAAATCCCTATTCTTGGCCAAAGCATAATGCAAAATTAGGAAATACACAATATATGCATATATATGACAAGAGTACAACTCAATCCAAAATCTAAAGTTGCCACTAAAGTTCCTAAACCTTAAACTAATAACACAAGTATGATTGTTGCGTCGAGAAGGTTAAACTGCCCCTTCACTGCTGCTGTCAAAAAATCTTAACGCCATCACCAATCTGCTTCTTTCAAGCTCCTGAACTCAATGCCGCCTTTAGTTTCAAATTTCACGGCCTGTAGCTCCCTCAACCATCCTCAAAGTGGGTTTTCACCATCAAGCTCCAATCACCTTCTTCCGTTGCCGCCACCATAAGAAACTCCCATGCAATGTTGTTTTTAGCTTCTCCATGTCAAGGGCTCCCAAAATCATTGCCCAAAATTAAGCTTCAGCTATAGCTTTACCGTCACCCGTCAAGACCTCAAGGTGGGTTTTCTTGAAGCTTTTCCTTTTGATAGGTTGCCACTCATTCAACAGTGCGAGTGTGATCGAAGGGTAAGAAAAGTGATTGTTCAATTTGGTTTGGTGAAAGGAGGGTCTTCGATGCAAGATCATTAGATGTGAAATGTGGTCATAGGTAGAGGAGAAAAAAGGAAGAAGAAATGGAAAATGGAAGTGAAATAAATTCTTGCTAAATTTTTATCAAATTGGATTTTTCAATTTTTCAAATTAGCCCTAAAGACTTCAAACTAGCCTCAATTAAATCCTTGCATTTTTCAAAAATTATAATTTTAACCCTATTGACTAAGACTCTTCCATGCAAACCCCTTTGAATTCAAAAAGTGTTAAATCAAGTTCTTTAAATTTATAAATCTAATCCCAAAACTTTCAAAATATTTGCAATCAAGTCCTTTTCAATATATTTTTATTTTTAAACTAATTAAAATAATTCTAAATAATAAACAAATAATTGAAATTACATAAATAAACTAACAATAAGAAATTATCATGAAACATGAAATATTAGGGGTTTTACAAACTTCCCCCTCTAAAAGAATTTGGTCCCCAGATTCTCACTTGAAGATTGAAACAACACGAGATATTATTGGCACATGAGATCCTCTTGCTCCCATATTACCCCTTCAATATTATGATTGCACCATAGTACTTTCACTTGAGGAATCCTTTGATTCCTAAATTCCCTGTTTGATCTAAGATACGAACTGTTTGTTCCTTATATGTCAGATTGCCTTTCAGTTCCATGAGTTCGTGAGATATGATGTGGAATAGATCAACGTAGTACTTCTATAGTTGCGACACATGAAAGACATTATGTATCCCTGCTAAATTTTGGGGTAGCACTAGGTGATATGCTATCAGTCTAATTTTTTTTGCATATTTCATATGGCCCAACATATCTCAGACTCAACTTTTCATCTTTGCCTATTCTTCTGCTCTCTTTTCACGGCGATACTTTAAGAAACACTCAATTGCCAACTTCAAACTCCAAATCCTTCCTTTGTCTATCAATATTGCTTTTCTGTCTATCATGTGCAGCTTTCAACCATTGCTTAATAAGACGTACCTTTTCTACAGTCTCTTGGATTAGTTCAGACCATACTATTCCTAAAGACTTATCAATGGTACCTTTGTACTTTGTCAAATCCTAATATAGTGAGGACTGACACTTTCAGCCATATAGTGCTTTGTACAGTGTTATTTGAATAACTGCCTGATTGCTGTTATTGTAGGCAAATTCAATTAGAGAAAGATGTCGAGCCTAACTTCCACCAAAATCCAAAACATAAGCTTGCAGCATAGCTTCCAAAATTTGAATAGCCATTTCTAACTATCCATCAGTCTGAGGATGAGCAGTCGAGTTAAGCTACAACTTTGTTCCTAGTTATTTCTATAAACCCTTCCAAAGCCTTGACGTAAACTTTGAATCCAAATAGGATATAATACTAACTAGGATTCCATGTAATTTCTCAACCTTGTAATCAGTTCTAAGTGGTAGAAAATATACAGACTTTGTAAAATAGTCCATTATTACCTAAATACTATCATAACCACCTCTAACCTTTGGTAGATCTGTCACAAAGTCCATGGTTACTTGTCACCCTTTCCAATCTAGGATAGGAAGTAGTTGTAGCAACCCTAACGATCGCTGGTGTTCTGGCTTCACTAACTGGTAGGTTAAGCATTTTTGCACAAAATTTGTTGTGTCTTTCTTCATCCCATTCCACCAAAATTATTTCTTCAGGTCCTAATACATTTTCATTCCTCTGAGATGTATTGTATATCTTGCTTGGTGTGCTTTTTCCAATAACCTTTTTTTGAACTCTTCTAGTACATAGATTTACTTATGAATGAGCAATGTTCCCTAACTATCCATGCTAAACTCAAACTCTCCAAAACTTTCAATCATTTCTCTTTATCTTAACATCCATTCATCTTTAGCTTGGGCTTGCCAGGTTTCCTCATATAATTCATGCTGCACTCTAACCCCTGCAATTTGACTTGCTATTTTACCCTTATAACAATAGTTGCCTTTAACCTTTTCGATGCCTTGGCTCCTTGTAGATAAGTTATTCCTACCTTATGACTCAGAGCATTAGTTACTACATTCATTTTTCTAGAATGATAAGTGATGGTAAAGTTATAGTCTTCTAGAAATTCTATCCATCTACGTTGTCTCATGTTCAAATTCTTTTACAAATATAGATACTTGAGGCTTTTATGATTTGTATACACTTAAAATTTAGCTCTATAAAGATAGTATCTCCATTTTGAGAATGCAAATATGACCACAGCTAGCTCCAGATCATGTTGGGATAGTTTTCCTCATGAGGTTTTAACTTCTTGGATGTGTAAGCAAAAACTCATCCTTTCTGCATCAGTACGCATCCTAATCCCTTAAAAGAGGCATTTATGTACACCACAAAATCCTTTAACCTATCGAGGAGGGCAAAAACTGAAGTCGTAGTTAGGCGGTTCTTTAGTTCTTGAAAACTCCTTTCACATTCCGTATCTCGTATGAATAGCTTATCTTTTTGGGTTAGCTTGGTTAATGGGCCAGCCAACTTGGAGAAGTCTTGAACAAATCTTCCATAGTAACCAACCAGTCCTTGAAAGCTCCGAACCTCAGTGACACTTTTAGGCCTTTTCCAATTAACAATCACTTCTACCTTGGAGAGATCAACTTCTATTCCATTTTGAGTGATTACATGACCTAAAAATGTTACTTTCCCTATCCAAAACTTGCACTTATTAAACTTGGCATACACCTAATGCTCTTTTAGATTTCTTAGAACTATGTGTAAGTACTTTCTATGCTCTTCTCTAGACTTAGAGAAAACTAACATATCAACAATGAAGATGACCATCCAGGTAGAGTCTAAATATTCGGTGCATCAAATTTATGAATGCTGCTGAGGCATTGCTAAAATTGAACAACAGTACTATGAATTCATAGTAACCGTATCGAGAATTGAAAGCAATTTTTAGAATATCTTTTTCTCTAATCTTTAGTTGGTAATACCCTTACCTTAAATCCAACTTCGAGAAGATTCTTGATCCCTAGAGGAGGTCAAATAGCTCCTCCACATGGGGTAGCAAATATTTGTTCTTAATGGTAACCTTGTTCAATTCTCGATAATCGATGCACATTCTTAAGGACCCATATTTCTTTTTGACAAATATCATGGGAGCTACCTAAGGAGACATGTTAGGTCTGATAAACTTCTTTTCCAACAACTCCTATAGTTGACTCTTCAGCTCCTTAAGCTTAGCAGACACTATCCGATCTGGAGTCTTAAAGAATGGCATAGGCCTTAATAGAGTATGTATATCAAACTCTATCTCCCTATTAAGGGGTAGTGAGTTTAACTCTTTAAGAAATACCTCTGGGTATTCCACTACAACTTCTGCTTTTTTAACGCTAACCATATCCCAGGGTTTGTTAATGAGGTATGCTAGGAATCCTTACCCATCCTTATTCAGAATCTGTCCGGATTTTATTGCTAATATGATCGATATTATGGATGTTTTACCTACAAAAGGGTATGAAGATATCAATGCCCCTTCTCAGAGTGTAATGCACTTAATGAAACAATCCACTTATGCTTGATGGTTATATAGCCAATCCATCGCAAGGATTACATCATACCTTTAGATGGGCATCTGTATTAGATTAGTTGGATACACTCGACTTTCAATCTTAATCAGGCAATCTGAATACACAGTATTCGTGACTAACCTTACTCCTAAGGGTGTTCTTACTTCTACTTGATAGGCCATGGTTTCGGGTTGCACATTTAGTTTTTTAGAGAAATCAATAAATATAATTGAATATGAAGTACTGGGATCATATAATGCTTTACCAAGAGTTTCAGAGATAGTAATCATATCTTTCACTACCTCATTGAGGTCCAGTGCATCTTCTCCTATTAGGGCATATGTACAGGTTTGAACTTTTTGCTTTTCTCTTTATGTTGGCGTTGGGCCCTTCTTCCCAGGGCAATCTTTTAGAAAATGTTGGCTACTACCACATTGTAGCCATTTACCTTGCTTTCACCAGCAGTTTACTTCTTCATGGCTAGTCAACCTACAGAATCCACATGGTGTTGATGCCTTATCTTAAGCCCAATTTACTATCTCATCAACCCGAGGAATTCTTTGGGACATGCCTTCAGTTTGTGGCCTCGATTGTTTTTTACTGATGCCACTCAATCTACTAAGAGGTAGTTTTCCCTTTTTTCCTTTATCTTTTATCTTTTGAATTTCTTGTAATTCTGATTCTAGTAGTAGTGCATTGCTAACTAATATGTTGAAATTTGATAGATTGAAGATAGCCAAACCCCATCTCAATTCAGGCTGTAACCCTTGTACAAATCACTGAATCTACAGACCCTTATCTTTTGAGACATAAGGTGTATGTTGTATGAGTCGGTTGAAAGTTACCTTATATTGGCTAACTATTTAGTTCCCCTAAATTAAGTTCATGAACTCATGTTCCCTTGATTGTTTGACCACTAGGGTTATATACTTATCCATGAATTCCCTAGTGAAATTATCCCATATCTTATAAGTTCCTAAAGTTGTCCACCGACGATTGATCATTTCCACTAGCATTTTATGGAACCTACCAAGAGAAATATGGCAAACCACACTTTTTATTCATCAAGGTAGTGTAGAGTGTCAAATATGACTTCAAGATCTTTAACCCATTCTTCAGCCTTTTGGTCATCCAGTTCTCTGTAAAACTTTAAGGGCTAGAAAAGGAGAAATCATTCCAATACCTGATCCCCGACCAGTGGTTGAGCTTGTGATCTAACTCCTGATTCCTTTTGATATACTACATTTGCTAGATATCCTACTAAAGGGGTCTACGACAACTCTTCTCATTGCTCAGCTTGAGATCAAGTAGGAACCCCTCGTCTAGGGGCATGACAGTCATTAAATTATTGTCCAGGAGGTTTTCCTCACCAACTAAATCTGGGTGAAGCAGGTCTAAGAACATTTCCATGAGACGCCATTTCTATTCTAAGATTTTTGGAGTATATCTCAAACTTAGGATTATAAGCTACAAATCAACACCTAAATTCTTAACAACTCTTCCAACAATTTCAAGTTTTAAGTAAAGAAAGCAAAGGAAGTTAAGAAAACTTCAAAAGTCCATAACAAAAAAAAGAGAGAAAATCTTTGGTAACTATTCCCCAAAAAGTCATTCATATTCATAATAAGTTAGCAATAGCATAGTTACATATGCATATATACAAGTTCAAAAGTTGCAAATATGGCTATGCTAACTATGTGCCTAATCATAAAGCTAACTTTGCTAACTATCAGCTAAAGTCAAAAAATTCAATTGTCAAAAGTTATCATAACTACTATCCTACTGACATATAACCGCACCTATAGTACCTAGACCTAGGCTTTTTCATCAGTGATGTCAGATAGTGCATCTATCTCATCATCTCTCCATCAATCAAAGTCATCCCACATAAAGTCCAGGTCCACCTCATCCTCATCATTGTTGATCTCTAGTGGTGCCACAAGTGGGGGTTTTGGGGTGAGATTAGTATAAGAAACCTCTTCAGGCTCTTCCTCCAATTCTTCCTCCAATTCTTCCTCAGATGTTTCTCTAATCTTTCCTCTGATTCTACCTGTAGTTCCACCTTAGGTGTTGATGCTTGCTCTCTAGCGAGTTGTTTCTCTTACTATAGTCTCTATCTATGATCGAAACTAGGGTTGAATGGATGCTTGAAGGTCTAGCTTTTACATCGATTCTTGAGCAACATTGTTGACCTAATCAATAGCCCTACCATAGTACTCCATCATTCTGCCCATCTCATCCATGGTCGGGTGAGGAACATCAACTGACTTTCTATAGTTAAATTGTAGTGCTCAGAATATTGCTTCTATGTTAGCCCATATGGTGTGAAGCTCTTGAACCTACATCTCCACTATACTGACTCGAAGGTTTTCTTATTCAAGATCGCCCATAACTCGATTAGTGAGATAGTGTTGAGCACCTAGCATTCCCCTCAGTGTGAGTGCTTCCTTTCATACTTGTTTAAGGTTTTCATGCTGATCGTAAAGCCTTTCCTCTAAAGTTCTGCATATCTTTCTTAGGTTTTCTTTTTCTTCTTCTAAGGTCATGATTCGATCTCTAGAAGCTTCATTGCCTTGATCCTCAACAGGTGCCTTTTCTTTGTTTCATTCATTAGCTATTCTACAACATAAAATCACAAAAATCTATCTCACTAATGTCAAGAAATCAAACTAATTCCTAAACTTCCTTAGCTTTACCTAATGCCTTCTAACATGCCCAAATCATACAAATTACATCTCCTAAATAACAAAGTTTATCCTAAATCCTAAAGATATTCAATTGCATAGGTCACATAACCTAGGCTCTGATACCACATTCGCAGTACCCTACTTCGGGATAGGACCTAAGTTGAAGCACCACACTAATTTAGATTTAATTCTCATAGTTATAGTTCAACAGTAGGCCTATAAATTTTCTCAAATGTCTCAAAAGTAAATACTACTTCAACTTAAACAAGACTAAACAGAAAGTCATGAAATATATACCATAAGAGTTCCAAGGAGCTTACTTTAAGTTTACAACCTACGATAGATCATGTTATCATCATTATTCTTACACTACTGCCTTTGATACCAATTTGACATTTCATGACATCTCTAGGGTGAGTATCACATACAACAAATCCCCTACACAATTACAATACTAGCTCACCCATCTCTATATGAGAGATTAGTGAAATATAGAGGAGGTAAGTCCCAGGACTTAGTGAGGGATAAGTTAAGAGTAACAACACAGATCTATCGAGGAAAAACTTAATTCAACATATCATAATTTAAATAGATAGAATATAACATATCTGGAGAACAAGTCGTACGAAAAGAAAATAGGAAACTCTTCTACCTTATTACTCCAAGATCATATTATAGACTAACAAACATCAATCAGGGAAAGCAATCCCAAAGCATATGCATTCTAAGAAGAACTACCAGACTTACATTGCAGATTTACCTTATACCAAATAGAGAGATAGATTACCTAAGTGTAATAGCTTGGTATATGGTAGATGCCTAAACGAAATAGTATGACACGCTGCAAATACCTAGGGGGAAATCCCTAGTGCACCGCTGATACCCAAGTAGAAATCCTTAGCAAATCGCTCATACCTTAGGGAAAATTCTTAATGCACGGTTGGAACCCAAGGGATAATCCCTAACTTGCTATTAACACTTAGGGAAAAATCCTTAACGTGGATCGCATAACCAAATAGATCACCTAAATTGGCCCTTAGCCCACATAATCATTGTAAGATAATAGAATTAACTGTGTATGCTGATGTCTAAGGGGATATCCTTAGTGCACCATTGATTTCAAGGTTAATAGAACTGAGCAAAAATGAAATGCCGTTAAGGTAACATGGAAGCAGTAAACAAAACACAAATAAGCCAACATGGCTAGTAAGTAATGAATAGATAAACAAATAAGCTGACAAGGAAATAGATAGCAAAACAAAATAATACAGATGCAAGACAATCAGATATTAGAGACACAAATAACAAATAAAGGTTACGGGCAATAAAACAAATAGAAAACAGAATTGATATCAAAGATAACCCTCATAAAGGTGTTCCAATTAGATAACAGATAATACTAGATTTCAAAGACATCTCATAGTATAGTACCGAAAATAGAAAACCTAGACAAGGGCTTATCACGAATAACAAATAGTGAGAAAAAAGTGCTAGATTGGCAAACCCTTACCTCTGTTTTAGCCAAAAACAACCAAAGCTCGCAATCTACTGCTCGGTAGTACCCAGTTCATTGTCACTTAATCAAAGAAATATTCCATAGTTAAAATTCTTGCTCAACCCTAATAGTCCTCTAGAATTGCAATAATAAGCATTCTAATATCTTCAACTTAGCTACTTGCATGATGATATAAGTTAATAGCATCTTCACAAAATTCTCCAATTAGTCAACATTTGTAGATTAACTACTATGGTCCATATCAATTCCAAAATAACATGGTATCTCATTTTTATTTACAAGGTCACGGTCATTATCCTAAATCACACAATATGGTTAATTCCTTACATAATCAATTCCTAATCAAATTCCACTTAATCTTAGAATATAATCCTTAATACCATATTAAATCCAATTTTGGCATTTTGCATAAGTCCAGGGTCCCCTTATTCCATATTCCTTGCATAGGGATCAACTATTCGATCCTAAAATTTGAATAAATAGTATCAGCATATATATATATATATATATATATATATTCCCACAAGAAAATCTTAAGCGATAGAAATTTCATTCGTTAATCAGATATCTAATATTAATCTTGGTTGTGTTTGGCTTGATGGATTAAAATTCTTAATTTTATTAAATTTATTTGGATAATTTCATATTACGCCTATAAATATTTTTGTAATCAAAATTTTGAGGTACTCCAAATTGATTATAATTCTAGTATTTTCTCTTCTTGCTATCTTATATTAATTTGAGTATTAGAGAATCTTTGTTGAGTATGTTGACAGTCTTAACATTTTCTTTGTATTTCAAAATTAGGGGTTGAATTTTATACAAAGACTCTCAAATCTGAATCAAAAGCTTCGCATGCATGTTGGAGTTACAATACACATCAAAGTCAAGAAAAAGCGACATTTTGGTGGAATCAGTGGGATTTATCAATCACCTCTATGTAAGGCGATTTTCAAAGTTTATAGACCAATTTTTTTCCCCTCTTCAATATGCAGTCACTTTCCAATAATTATCAACTTAATTATTGTGCCTTGCCCTTGGTAGAGTCGTCATTTCTCATTTATTAAACATTACCAATCTAGTTCTCATTTCTGCCCCTCTCATCATACCTACTGGATTTATAGCTATATGACTTAGAATGACAATAACGTATTATTATTCTAATAGAGAAGAACCAATTATTGAAGCCCAGAACATATTATTTAGGAGTCTCACGAGTTGACTTGCCATTTGAATGAAGAAGCATCTAGAGTTTCCTGGGAAAAATTGGCTAGTTAATAGGATCCAAAAGCGCTGCACTTTTTACTCTTTTAGTCTGCAAATTACATATCATTCCCTTTGTCCTCAAATCCTTCCTCTCTACACCGATCCTTAATTTGTCTTGTTTCTGCGTTCTTTATTGAATTCAAAAACTTAAAAAAAAATCATATATACACAAATTATTTGTGCTGTTGCATCCAAAACACTCAAAAATACTGATCCTTTGACCAGAAAATTATCAAGTCAAGCTTACTACAGCATAAACATGATATCATAAGGTTATTCAAATTATGGATCAAGGAATCGTTCAGAGTTGTAAAGCAATCAAGTCTAAACACTCAAAAGTGATTAATCAATTCCTTTGGGCGAAAATTCGTGGATCATGAATTGATTTACATTGCATACCCGCTTCATCAGCCGGAAGCATTTCAGGTAACAATTTTATACTTTTCCCACATAAGAATTAGGATTCAATCTCAGTAGCAATAAATATGTAGATTTTTCTCAATGAACATGTGGATATAAGTATAATTACTTCTGTTTGTGAAAGTTTTGAAATTCTGGTGTGCCATTTGAGGCCTACATAAACCCAACACTTACTATTTTAGCTGACATTCTATTTTCGTTCATTGACTAGCATAGTTTTACAATTATTTCTTGAGCGAAGAAGAAAACTTCGAAATTATTTATAAACAGCCACACTATATCATCACAAATATATTGTATTATTCCTTTCTCTTGAAAAAAAAAGGATTTTCTTTGTTTCTCTTAAAAAAAATCTAAAGAATTTGTTATATAACACAACTTAGTTGTTAGAATCTCATAAGTAATAGTCTTAATATATGGTTTTGAACAATCTACATTTTTTGAGCTAATTTTTAGGGCAAGTAAGGCCCCAGATTCATTCACTAACATGGTATTAGAACTACTCATTTCTTTGTATTGGGCCAACTATTCATATAATTTCAAGCTCCAAAAATTCCATCCATTATGCTGGGGTGTGTTAGATTCTCGCATAAGTTAAATAAATAAATAAATAGTAGTCTCTATATAAATAGTTTTGGATAATTCTTACATCTTGAACTAATTTTTAGAGTAAATTAGACCCAAAATTGATTCTTTGATATCACTTATTAGAAATTAGCCTCCCCATCTATGTGACCTTCACAATAAATTGAAAGCTTTGAGAAAAGATCAAAAAATAAGTAAATGCCATATTTATATATGCGTATATATTCTCATTATTACATGAATATTTGTATAGGAAACTATAATCAAAAGATCTATATTTTAATCATTTTATGGTTATAATTGGTTAATTAAAACGTTCCAAAGCATTGAGAGACTTCTATTATGTAAACAATATCATAAATATTCTCAAAACTAATCATATATACACATTAATATTAAAAGTTATGCAGAAGCACATGTAACGTAAATGACACAATAGTACTCAAATAATTAAAGTTATGTTCACTCTCATATTTAATTTATATCATTGCATAAGTTATAATTGTGGGACTCCATAGAATAAATACATCAATTATGCATAAACTTAGCATATGCATCACCGGTTTGAGAAATTTTGACATTTAATTTTGTAAACTATTAATTTTTCTAAAAGAATAGATGAAATACTTAACCGCAAATAGATAATCATAGGAATTGTACTTTTACTAGCACTAAACGAAAGTTTTTGTCATTTTTCTTTGATAATATTTTTCTAAATCTTTGATGTTAAAATTAAACCTCTATTAAATTATAGGATAAATTGCATTTTACCCCACTGTGAAAATGGAAAAGAGCAAAAAACCCTCTTGTAAAAAAAATAGGCAATGTTCCCCCTTGTGTTTTCAAAGAAATAGCAAATTACTCCCCTTCTTCGTGTGGTGCAAATCACACGTGGTGTAATGTGATTGATTATAGGTTTTCACTATTGAAATATCAATTCTACCCTTAAATATCAACCGTTGGATCTATTTTAAAAAAAAATTGACGGTTCATATTGTTTTTACCCATAAAAAATATAAATATAAAATATATTTATATATATACATGCATAATATATAGTTAAACAATATATATTTATATATAGTTAAATATATGTATATACATTATATATACCTATTTGCATACATATATATAGAGACCTAGCACCCACCCCATCAACCCACCCAATGCTCCCCCACTAGGTGATCGACGGCCATGTTGCCATGGTTGCCTTGCAAGTAGTGACAGGCAAGGGAGCCGCCATGTAGGCGGCCATGGAAGTTGCCTTTGCGAGCAGTGCCTATGGGCACCGCTCAAAGAGGCCTCGCTGCAGCGGTGGACGGCCTCCATGATCGCTTGCAAGAATATTAAAAAAAAAAAATTAAAAACGAAAGGTGACTATTGGCTGCCATCAACATGGCTGTTATGGCTACCTTGGCAAAGGCGGCCAATGGTTAGTATTTGGCCAGATTTGACCACAATACTGTCATGGCAGCTTGTAAAGTGGGGTGGGGTGGGTTGGGGGTGGTGGTGAGGGTGGTTTGGTTTTCTTTACTGTTCTGTTTTTTATGGGCGGGTATATATGATAATAAATATATAAACATAAATATCTTATAAAAAATATATATGTATATAAATATATTATATATTTTTATAAATATATATAACATTTAATTTGAAATAAATAATTAAAAAATATATAAAAAAAATTTTAGTTAAATTTTATAGATAAAATTGATAGATGGGATGGGGGTGGGGTTTATTTTATAAAATATAAAATAAAATATTTATTTATTAATATATATTATGTATAAATATATACATAAATATATTTATGTATTTATATATTTATACATAATATATATTAATAAATAAATATTTTATATTATATTTATATATTTATAATGTATTTATATATTTGTGTTTATTATATTTTATATTTATATTTATATATTTATATAATATATATATAAAAGGAATAAATTAGAAAGATGAATAAATAAAAAATTAAAAATAGTTTTTAAATTTAAAAATAAAAAAATTGGTATAAAGGA
>JACGDI010000998.1:33499-76608 GCA_014898725.1 Jacaranda copaia | reverse complement strand
TTTTTTTTTTTTTTTTTTGTTCCTCTTGGGCATGTGGGAATTTGGCGCTCTTTTTCATTTTCATAAGGGATAAAATACAATTTGCCCTTAAATTATATCTATCATTAATTTAGAGTTGTTCAGAAATTTAGAGAAACTAGTTCCTTGATATTTTTTTTTTTCGGTATGATACGGGAAGTTCAAGTTGACTTATGTTGCAATTTATTTTATTGAATAAAATGGGAGACATAGTTGAACAACTAAATGATTATTATATTGAATAATTCACAGACAATGTATCAAAAATCATTAATATTATTTGGTGATTATCTATGGTAATACTGATATATAGTATATGGTGCAACTATTTAATAACCAAAATAAAAGCAGACCACTTATAATTAATGTCTCAAGATGACATTTGGGTTGTTCGTTTGATTGTTATTTTTCCTTCTATTTCTTCATCGACTGACAAAGTCAGGATTTCATAGGATAAGAATTCTTAGGTGGTGATTAGTGTGCTGGAATAGAATTATATGAGAATGAAATGACTTTAGGAATGAAATAAAGATAGAAAAGGAATGATGTCAACATAACTAATCCTATACTTGGTATGCATAAGGAATGAGATAGGAATGAAATCATCAGTCCTTGCTTGATTTCATTATCTTGATTGATGATTAACAATGATCAATAGGAATGGAATGAACTTTTTAAATGGCTAAATTACCCTCTTGGAAAAAGTTGTTAAAATAAAAAAATTTACCAATAAATATTTTGTATATATTACTAAAAGAAAATTTTGTGGAGTAAGTATATAATTATACAGTTTTAATATCACTTTTAATGTTATTCAAATTACATCAATAAATATATATATTTTATATTTTATCAATTATGTTATATTCATTTACATAAAAAATTATTAAAGCAATTCATTTGAAATTACTCTTTCTATAATCATAACTTAGCAACCTCTTCTGAACCTTTAACAAAATATTATTAGAAAAATTATAAAATGTGTTATAATTAGAGTGCTCAACTTTTTTTCTTTTCTTGCACACACTCTCTTCATTTATTAATTTTGTTTATAGTTTTTTAATCATTCAAAGAGATGCAAATATAAATAATATTTATATATATAAATTTCATTAGGCATAGACTAAGTTGATGATTCTTCTACGTGTTTTATTGTAAAGATTAAAAGGTGCATATTTATTCTTATTTTTATTATTATATTCTTATAATAATATAATATTTTTTTTATAATATTAATAAAAAGTATATAAATAAAATATATAACTAAATCAAAACACATGGCAATCAAGTAAGCTAAGACATAAAATCAAACATTTACAAAGTAAAGTTTTTTTATTTAGATGTAAGTCTTTTGTAAAATTTTGAAGGTTAATTTTGCCAAAAGAAAACATAAGTTCATTCCTAATGAATTGAGAGTAGTTACATGTCTATGGAGGGAAAGAGAATGGTTAAACCCACACTTTTAAAAATTACAATTTCTATCTCTATATTGTATCAAGTAAGAATTTACAAATGGACTCGATATCCGTTCCTACCCCAATTCTATATACCAATCATACCCCTAGAGTTTGAAAGGCAATTATCAAGACAAACAAATAAAAGACTAAAAGCGGGAGACACTTCTTAAATTATCCATTGAAAGATTTAGAAATTTAATTAAAATAATAGTAGTTTTATGTGATTCTAAAAGATTTGAGCTTTTGAAATTTATAAACTTATATTAGATTTGTGTTTTTATTGATTTCTCAAAATGTAAGATTCAAATTCATAGTACGTAAAGAAATGTTTTCTATAATAGGATGGAAATAGGTCAAGCTACCTAGGGATGTGAACAAATATTAAATAGATCGGATACACTATTTTTAAATTTATATCTATTTAATTTTTTGAATTTTTGAATACGGATGCAAATTTGATGTATATTTAAAAATAGTATTTGAATTTGTATTCATTGGATATCAATCAAATTCGAATGTATCCGTATTCTATATAGTTATTTAGATACATTCATATTTGATTAAACTTATCCATATTTGAATTATTTTTTTAATATTCGTATTTGAAGATAATTATTTAGTTATCTATTTACAAATATTCAAAAATATGAATCTATGAACTATAATAAATACATATACTAATTAATTGAGGGAACTATACAATTTCATTAAAAAAAGCAATTACACAAACAGCATAATTTATAATTAATAATTAAATTTATAATTAATTATTAGTACTAATTAATAATAATATCAATAGTAATTAAGTATTTTAATTATAAAGTCGACCAACAATAATTATGTTAATTAATTTTATTTTTCAATTTTTTCTCTACATCACACTAATTTTTAAATTTATTCCTTTTCTTCCTAATTCTTCAATTATAATTTATATAACATATATAGATTATGAAATTTTTATTGAAAAATATAACTAATATATTATTTAATAAGTATATATTTGGAGCGGATATTAAACGAATCAGATACGCATTTACCATATCCATATCTATTGATAATTGGATATCCACTAACTGAATTTGGATAATATCCATTTTAAATGGATGCAGATAAATTTGATATAAATAGATATGAATACAAATGGTAAACAAATTTTTGATTACCATTTATAGCTTTAAGGCTACCTAATAGGCACCTATGGCCTAGCCTACGTATGGCATCGCTTGGCCTTGTGTATTTAATAAAAAAAAGTTAGATTAAGGTTTAGAAAATAGTTTTTCTAATTAAATAAACTATGCTTAAGTTCTTTCAAAAAGGCACAAACCTAACAAGTAGGCTAGTTTATTATTTTTTATATAATAAAAAATAATTATAAAATAATTATTTTATATTATATATTAATAAGTAAATATAAATTATCTTTTATTATTTGGTCAATATTTGATGACACTGGATTGATTTACTTCTAAGCTCTACATTTATATAACTTTTACATACATACAATTATTTTATATTTAAATTTTGACTTTTATAATTATGCACCTATTATTTATCTTTTTGTATGTTGTCTTTATACGTTTTTATATTTTGCATAGCTTCAAAACCTATTAAATAACTAGGCATATTAATTTTTGTTATAAATTTGAATCTATTAAAGTTTAAATTAATTTGTGCAACGTCTAAGTCTAATTAGACTTAATAAAAAATAGACTTTTAGGTGAACTTTCAAACCAAAGCAAAACTTTGGACCTATTAAAAAAATTTAGGCCACTACCTTTAAATATATATATATATATATATATATCATGAATAATAGGGCTAGGCTCAAACACTACAAGAAAATTGTTTATTAGTGGCATTAAAAAGATGCCATTTAAATAGAATTATAATGACATTTTTACATATAATAGCTAAATGTATGAATGTCATTATTTTAATTTTTTTGTGGCATTAATAAAATACAAGAAGAAATTTATTAAATGACATGTTAAAATGTCACAAAAGTACATTAAATGACAGGTTAAGATACGACAAAAATTGCATGCAGTGATGTATTAAAAATGCCACAAAAAATCTCTTAAATGACATTATAATATACCATAAAAAATGCAATAAATGACATGTTAAAATGCCATGAAAGATTTTTTTTAATGATATATTAACATGCCACAAAAAATATAGCAAATAACATATTAAAATGTCACTAAAAAATTCTTTAAATAACATGTTAGCATGCCACAAAATAATATATTAATGACATCCTAATATCACAAAAGATTTTTTTAGATATATATGTTAACTTACCCCAATTCCTATATATATGTTAACCTACCCCAACTCCCATATATATGTTACCTACCCTCACTCCCTAATTGTGATACTCCAACATGGGTTCATGATCTTTATAAGATTCGAACCCACAACTATCTGTTTACAACAATGTGAGTTTATCATCAAGCTAGATACCAATGTTTAGTATAAATAAAGATATTAATTTATTTGTATAGCATGAAAATACATATATTTTATTTAAATATATGAATGTGCTCAAATTTATTACATGAAATAACATTTGAAATAGTGTGAGAAATTAATTACTTTAGAGATATAAATATCTAAAAAAAAATAAAGAGAGGCAAAACATAATATATAGGTAAGGAGAGAAAAAATTAAAAAAAAACTTTCAATTTATCATACTTTCTAAGTATAAGGTTAATTTAATTAATACATTGATATAAATCAAATAAGGCATCAATCCATTAATAATCACACACACATTTGTAAATTTTATAGTTATTGATATACCTATATATTATTTATCTTCTTTGCAATATTTTTTTATATTGCGTCATGATTAAATATTTATGAGTAACTTTTTTATTTTCAAAAGAAGGTGTTGATTGTTTCAATAAAATGCCACTATATTTTTACAATATTTATTAATCAATTGACATTAAGTATTAAATTATAGAGATATTTTATTTTATTTTTTACTACTATCACTATATTACTTTAATTTATCACTACACTATAAAATATCGATAATATATTGATTAACCATTATAGCATATTTTTCATTATATTACTTTTATCACTATATTACTTTTATGTAGCATCACTAAACAATTTGTGACATATTTTTTAAATGACACTATAATTAAATAACATTAAAAAAATTTAAGAAAAATTAGTGGCATTGGTTGAATGCTCTTGAAATACATTTGAGTTAGTATTTTCTATCAAATGTCATCATTTTTATTTGTCATTTATTAATCAAATGCCACTAAATATTGTAATATAGTAGTATTTTTCAATAATTATCATTATACTATTTTGTGTGTCGCTGCACTGCAAAATATCATTAAATTGAAGCCAATTAAATTTCGTGACTTTTCTTTTCTTAAATGATACCATAAATAAATATGAGTGACATTTTCTAAGAAAAATTAATGGCACTAGCTAAATGCCTGCAAAATACATTTTTGTTAGCATTTTTAACTAGATGCCACCATATTATATGTAATTCAACAATCAAATGCCATTAAATATTTTATTATAGTAGCATTTTTCTAAGACTAACACTATATTACCTTTATGTGTTATTATACTAGAAAATGCTACTAAATATTTAATGAGATCTTTTTCAAATGACACCATAACTATATATTAGTCGCATTTTTTTAGAAAAAATTAGTAGCACTAGTTAAGTGTCTTTAACATAAATGTATCCCGATTTTTTCAATTGAATGTCACTAATTTATTTGTCATTTATAACCAAATGCAATAAGATATTATACTGTAATGACATTTTTTTTAACGACTATCACTATTTAAATTTTTTATATTATTATCTTATAAAATGCCATTATATTAATGCCGCTAAAGATCATATTTATTGTAGTAAAACTTATCATTTAGATAACAGGTTTGATCAATTTAAACCAAAATCTAATTTGGCCTAACCTATTTCCTTACACATGTACTTTGCTATAGTATCATGAAAAGTTTGGGCTGACACTAACTTTTATAATTCTTTGAAAAATGTAATAGTTTAAAACTGAGCCCTCTAGGTTGTACATATATGTTAAACAAAAGGAGTAACCATCATTGCACTAATCATGAAAAAATTTAAACAATCAATTGGTACATACTTCTTTTCATTATTCATAATTCTCTAGGGAACATTTGGTTATGTTTTGTAGGTGATTATGATATATATTTGGGGAAAATAAATTTTAAGAGTAAGATTGAAAAATGTGAAAGTAGCATTGAGAAATATAATGGATATGTGTTTATGTTTTAGGAAGTAGTTAAAAATTTATTTTGGAGAGTGTTGGTATATTTTTTATGTTTTGTGGGAGACATTTCTTACTGCAAAGGTCAAATTAATACTTCTTTTGGTTTGATTTTTGGGGCGACAATGAAATTAAGTAATTTTTTTATTATAAAAATAATAATAAATTAATATGAAATACATATATATGTATATATGTATATATATGAAAAATTGAAAAGTTTTAGGAATAATGAAGGATAAAAAGGTATTTTGGAAAAAATTTATTTTAATATTTTGGAGGAAAAATGAATACACGCTTGCCAAACACATAACCAAACACTCCCCCTAGAAATGTAAAGGATCCAAACTAAGTCTAAATTATAGTTACTAAAATTAAGAGTATAGATAGTTAACTCTTATATGAATAATTTTGATAATATTATGCAAGAGACAATTTTTTTTCCAATGCATAATTTTGGAACAAGTTGGGAGCTGGGGGACCAAATTTTAAATTACGAGGTCTTATTCGTTCTTTCGATAATTGATTATGAGTCTTGTTCAATAAATTATAGAATATATATTGTAATTCATATGTAGAGAATAATAACTTGCGAAATAACAATTTTTTGTTTTCAGCTTAGAGATATTTTCTTTAGAATATCAATACTGAAAGTCAAGAAGATGGCAGAAGTTGCGGTTTCAGCTGTTATCAAGAAGGCTGTTGATATTGTTCACACAAATTTCGTTGTCTGTAAAATTAAATCACAAGACAAAGAAAAAAATAATGGACAAATTAAATTTATATAAAAATAAAAAAATATATATAAGAATTACAATTTATCAGAGAAAAAATATAAATTCCCTAACAAAACTAATCCCCTGATTCTTCTCCCTATATATATATATGATCCAAGGGCTTAAAGCTTGTTCTTGGATATATGGTGTAGTATCCATTGACTTAGTAAAAAATACTACGAAATTTCTTTGAAACCCGAACCTTGACTCCGAGATCAAAGGACTTGATGACTTGATACTTTGAAAAGGTATAGGACCTTTACGGTAGCAATACGTCTTCGCAGCAAGAATTTGAAGCTTAAAAACTTGAGTTTTGGGGCTTGAGAATATATGAATATGTATGTATGGGAATCTCCATATGAGTCTCTAGTCATCCCTTTATATAGGTGTTCAACAGGAGACTCCGAAATAAATTGAGCACATTTGATAATTATCTTTTTGATGCACATATTAAAAGATAATATCAAATATTCTTGACTTGATTGGTCCACGTACATGGATGTGCCATGTGTCCCAACTTGATTAGCTTGAGATTCCTAGGCCACCAGATTTAATTTGATTGACATGATACATCTCCATCTTAACACTTGTCAACATTTGATTTGTATAACATAAATATTAAAATATTAATTAAAATTAACTATTTATTATTTAAAATTTAATTTAATAAATTTCAATATATAAATAAAAAATTTTAAATAATAACTAATATATTATTTATACATGTTATTTTTTAATTGGCTCAAAAATTAAGCCATCTACATATATAGCTGCAAATTTGATTGTGGAAGAGAGCTGTAGGCTGTATTCGTTGCCAGAAGACATCCGCTGGCTTGAGCGACAAATGAGACACATGCAAGCTTACCTGGAGAATGCAGAAGCCAAGAAGGTCACAAATCCAAAGGTGGCAACCTTGATAAAAGACATTAGGGACCTTGCACATGATATGGAAGATATCTTTGATACTTTCCTTCCTCGAATCTTATCACACAGGACAAGTGGTCGTCTTTAGAGAATCATACACATTTTGCCCTATGGTCGCACTTGCAGCAAGTTTTCTAGGGAGATCGAGAAAATTAAAAAGAGAGTTCAAGGCATTGACGAGGACAGGAAGAACTATGGCATTGAGGATACATCTAGCACAAGTGAAGATTCTAATGCAGTAGATCCTAGACCGGCTACACTTCATTTTGATGATTCCATAGTTGTTTCAGCACACGATTAGGAAAACTGCCTCAAATTGAGCTTTTTGCTATATAAACGCTGCCCTAGCGAGTGGGAAAAGAGATCGGTGATACAGGAAAAGAGATCTGTGGTATCAATGTGGATGAGAGGTAGAGATGATCGAGATATTTAAGAATTGAAGACTAAGCTGAAAGAGCATCAATTTGTGTCGATTGTCGGCATGCCAGGCCTAGGCAAGACAACTCTGGCAAAGAAAGTCTTCAAGGGCATAAGAGATGATTTTGATCGTTTTGCTTCAATTTCGGTTTCTCAACAACCAAATATAAAAAGTCTTCTACAAGACATAGCAAAACAAGTGGGTATTGAGAAGGAGAACCAGGAGGATAACTTGGAGGTCAATCTCTTTTCTTTTTTACAAGAAAAAAGGTATGTACTTTTCCTTGATGACATTTGGCATACTGAAACATGGGATAGTTTAAAAGTGTGCTTCCCCATTGATTCTGAGAGTGTCAGAGCAAGTAGAATAATTATTACTTCCCGGGATACTGGTGTAGGTAGATGTATAGGTGGTGAAAACGTTTTGCATCAATTGCATCCGTTTGATGACCAAAGTAGTTGGGAGCTTTTCACCAAATTGATCATGCCCTCTTCTGGGGGTACTAGCGAGGAATTTGACCACTCAGAATTGGGTAAAATTGGCAAACGAATAGTAGAAAAATGTGGTGGCGTCCCATTAGCAATTGTGGTCACAGCAGGCATGTTACGGGAAAAGGGGACGACCGAATCGAATAAGATGCTAATGCGCATAGGTCAAGATTCTAGTGACAAGTGTTCCCAAATTTTAGGTTTGAGTTATTTGGATTTACCCACTCCCCTAAAATCATGCTCTCTCTACTTTGGAAATTTTCCCGAGGACTATGAATTTTCTGCATCAGAAGTGATAAGAATGTGGATGGCTGAGAAATTCATTCAAGGTATTGGAGAATGGGAACTAGAGGATGTGGGAGAGGATTACATAAGTAAACTAGATGTCAGAAATTTAATTCAAGTTGTTGAAAGAGAACCTGACGGGAGAGTAAAGGAATTCTGCGTCCATGATCTTTTGCACAACCTTTGTGTAAATATGGGCAGAGAGATTGACTTTCTTGACACTATTGATCACCTAGAGGCTAGTTATGCTATGAAAGTACGTCCTACTTGCTGTCCACAGCTATAGTGCTGCTGGTAATAACACACTAAATTATAAGCTTCCCAAACTTCGGGCACTATTTCATTTCAAATTTGAGGAGAAAGTCCAGGTGAAGCACCTCAAAAATATGCTTAACATGTTCATGTTGCTGCGGATGCTTATAATAGAAACTACTCTAAAATATCTTTCTCTTCCAACTGAGATCGGGAGTTTGAGTTACTTAAGCTACATCCAGTTAAAATCAGATGATCATGTCGAAATACCTTTGAGTATTCAAAATCTAAAAGATTTGCAAACCTTGGATGTTCAAGGGTGCAAATTTCTAAGGCTTCCTATTGGAATTTGGAAGATGAAACAACTAAGGCATATTTCTGTAGAGAAGTATACATCTGTTGGATACCATAAATGGGATCATTACCTAAGGCAACTGTGGTGGCATCAAGTCGAAGTTCCCTCACCAAATGTCCATACGCTTGCTATGCCTATTGAAGATGGACTGGATCCGAGCATGTTGCTTAAATTTGTCAATTTGAGGAAATTAGCATTATGGAGTGTGACGCCTGAAGCCATGGAGTTATTGTGTGCAGGGCGAGAGCCAATATCAAAGAAACTGGAGACCCTACACTGTTGGTCAAATGGTTGTCCCATGACTAGAAGATTGAACCTGGCAAAATATTGCGTGCTTGTGGAGTTGACGACAAGTGGTGTGAATCTGGACATGCCCCAACCTCTCGAGTTACCACCCAGCCTCATCAAGCTTACCCTTGACCGCACTCTGCTGGCTGAGGACCTGATGGGAACATTGAAAAAACTTCCTGTACTAAAAATCCTTAAAATGAAATCTTTATCATACCTTGGAAGCAAAATGGATTGCACAGGAGCTGATAGCTTTCCTCAACTAGAAGTTTTGCAGCTTGAAGGATTGATGGATTTGGAGGAGTTGGTAGAGGGAGAAGAGAAGGGAATTCCAAAACTTAGACAGATAATTATTCAGGATTGTGATAAACTTACTATTGTTCCAAAACGATTTCAACAGCTACGGATGACAAACTCATCAGAGGATCATCCGTACGAAGACTTGACTGCAGTGACAGGGCTACTGTCGCAGGTAACTTTCTACTTTGGCAACCAAATCAAATGTTAGTATGTTTCAACAAAAGAATTGTCTGGTTAATATCTTTTATTACATTTCTATATATTAAGAGCCTTCTCAATTTAAAATTTCACAAGTTTCTAATAGACACTAAATATTTGTGCAGCTTTTCACATTGAACTCCAGCTGATGAAGTGAATCCGTAGTCTAATCTGGAACTTGATCTTTGTATATGGTTGTGTCTTCGATAGAGATTGCGTCCTTTGTGTTTTCAATGTAAACTGAAAACTTCATGTGTATTGTTGTGCTTAAATTATTGCTTCAATATTATAATTTGCCATCAACTTAATAAAAAAAGTGGCTTCACTCTTGCTATATTTGATATTCTTATGCAGAGTACTCGAAACTTGCTTATGTAACGTCTTTGCATCGACTTACTACAGTAAAAAATTACACCCCAAATATGGGCACATTAAATTTGAAAATTTTACACCGCAATATGATAATATTGTAAACTATGAGTGAATAGTTTATAAGTTTTTGATCATCTCCTACTTATTGACATGAATTTTGAAATATATCAAATTAGCTGCCAAGTGCTTAATAATTTTAATGATGATAAGAGTTTAATTTGAATCATTACAGTCCATAATTTCTATAATATTATCGATCAATATATGTTATCTCAAAATTTTGAATCCTGAACTAATAAAATTTAATTGAGAAGAACTAAAAATTTACTGAAATAAAGACCTAATTGTGTATTCCTAAATATATGGGGTTGCCAAGAGGATTCAGGGGGCCAAATTGAAATCTTAGGGCGAAAATAAAGGCGCCGGAAGCTCAAAGGATTCAATTGAGAGGCAACAGAAAGTACTGGGGGCAATCTAGAATTTTCCAGAGTAGCTTGTATAAAACATTTCGG
Organism: Jacaranda copaia; assembly: GCA_014898725.1. Classification (NCBI taxonomy): domain Eukaryota; kingdom Viridiplantae; phylum Streptophyta; class Magnoliopsida; order Lamiales; family Bignoniaceae; genus Jacaranda; species Jacaranda copaia. Next base: position 65,670 of record JACGDI010000998.1, on the reverse strand, counting down.
CTAACTCATCATTGGTTCAAATTTTCGTGCATGGACCCTGAAGCCACCCAAGCTACGAAAGCTGAAAAAATAAAATCTAAATATTAACACAATATATGAATTCTAACCCTCACAAGGAGCAAAACCATATAAAACCAATCGACAACGAAAAAAATCTATCAGAAATTGACTGGATGCTGAGGAAGTCGACGGTAAAGGCAGGTGAGCAGCTTATGTTGGCGGAAGTAACAAATTGACCTAGAAGAAAGCTTTCCAGCATGGAGGCGAGCATTTTGATAGTCTCTCAACTACTTCGAACGATGGCCGATGGGGAAGAAATAAAGGTGGTGGTTGACGGCGGTGAAGGGACGGTTTAACGGCCAATTGGCCGGGCCGCGGCTGCCGGCAGCGAAATGATAAATTGGCAAGGGAATTTTGTCCTTCTCGTAGAGGCACATCTACTGGTGGGGAGAACCACCCCCTCTGATGGTAATGGTGAGATGACAGCGATGAACCTAGTTCAAAATACTTTGGTTGTGCGATTGTGTCTAAAGCTGACACAATTTGGGTAAATCCTTCGGCCAAACTTTATGTTTGGGTTATTTGATGTGGATTAGAGTTTTAGCATGATTTCACTTGAATTGAGTAATTTAGAAATTAATTTAGCCTACGACATTATAGGGAAGAATTAAAAAGAAAACAAAATTTATTTGCAAATTAGGCTCGTGAATTAAAATACAACTGAGCCCATTGCTTTTCAAATTGGATTTTTTTTTAACTTAAGGCTATTTAAGAATGCCCTCAAAATTGGATTAAAATCCAATTAATCTAAACTCTAAGAATGACAATGAAGCAGATTTTCTAAAACTTAAAGACATGCCCCCAGCTTTTTGTCAACCTGAGACCCATAAACGAAACTTAGCAGGTTCAATCCATTAGACCTGTAAGTTCAAAAATATTGAAGGACATTTGAAAAAAAAAAGAAAAGAAAGATAATCCATTAAAACTTTTGAAATATGAAAAAAAATTCTTAAAAATAATTAATTATTTAAAAATTCATATATGAATATATTTTAATTTTTCAAAAACTATAAATTGCAAACATCATTATTACTAATACATACATATAAAACACACAAATTATTTGTCTATGATAATAGTATTACTACAATATAAAACATTTATATAGCACGCACATTGTTCATATATATAGGGAAAATGTGTTTGTAGCCCCTCGAAAAAATTGTTTTGGTGGCTTACCTCTCTGTGAAAAAAAAAAAAGTTAAAATATCTTTTTATATTTTTAAAAATAGGTGAAAAACTCCCATGAAACCATAAGTGGAGTACACACATCCAAAAATGAGAGTGGTGGTGATTTTTTTATATATAAAATGACTATTATATCTTTAAGGGGGTATTTCACCCTCTTTTTTTTATAGGAGGTAAACTGGATATTTTGAATAATACAAGGAGGTAAAAAACTTTTAATCCTATAATATAATAATATATCTATATATATATATATATATATGAATAGGAGGTTGCCATGGCAACCTCATCAACTAGATCAGGCCGATTGATTTGGCGAAATCCGATGGCCGCAGCCCTCGGTGATCGTTGTGTATTAAAAAAACAAAAAAAAAGCTTTGCTTGAGGCTACCATGGCAACTGGTTGTGGAGAAGGAAGGGTGGGGGGCAGCCATGCAAACCAAATTTGGCCGGCCAGATTTGGCTAGTGGGCGAGGCCACGGCCACCTTGGTGTTTAAAAAAAAGAAAAAAAAATTAAAAACCTTAGCTGTGGGCTACCATGGCAGCTGGTTTGGGACATCGGGGAGGAGGGGGAAGGGTTGGAAGAGGGGGAAGTTATATATAAATATTATATATATGTATGAATATAAATGTATTATAAATAATTATATACATAATTTTATATATTAATATGTGATTTTATATATAAGCATGTATATAATTTTTTATAAATATTATATAGTAGTTTGATTTATATAAATATATTATATATTTATAAATATAAAATTATTTAGTTTTGATAATTATATATGTATATATAATTTTACAGATATTAAATAGTATTAATTTATATAAGTATGTTATATATTTAACAAAAAAATATTTAATTTTATATTAACAAAATAAAAAATATATTACATATATAGATATGTTATAAATAATTTTATATACATATATGTATTTATATAACTTTTTATATGTATATAATTTTATATATGTATGTATATATAATTTTATAAATAATAATAATTATATACATAAAATGTTTTGCATTTTATAAATATTAAATTATTTAGTTTTAATAATTATATATATATATGTATGTATATATAGTTGTATAAATATTAAATAGTATTTAATTTATATAAGTATGTTATATACTTTATAAATATATATGTATGTATATATAATTTTATAAATATTAGATAGCATTTAATTTATATAAATATCTTATGTACTTTATAAATATAAAATTATTTAATTTAGATTAAATAAAAAAAAGAAAAATGTAAGGATATAAAGTAATTACATAGATATATGAGGATATTTCCATTTTTTCAATATAAAATTCAACTCAAATAGATAGAAGGGGACAGTGATCCAAGTTTTAAAAATATAAAGAGACGTTTTACATTTTTTTTTTTTTCATAAGAGGGTAAACCACCTATTTTAAATAATATAGGGAGCTAAAAAAATTTAGCCCTATATATATGTATGTATGTGTATAACATCAAGATATTCATAATAAACAAAACGGTATGCATTACATGTTAGCAGGCGGTCAGGGATAGTTTGCGTATAAAAATTAAAATTCAAGATCCTTTCCAAGATCAATTCACACTTTCAAAATCCGTCCCAAGAAAATTGAGTTCGGGATAGATCTGGATAGAACCAAACCCAGTGCCATGGCAGAATTTTAGAATAATATTCAATCTATATTTGAATTGGACTTAATAACTAGAAATAACTAAACATTTTTTTTATTAATTCGATAAATTAAATAAAGTAAATTGAGTAAACTTAAAATCTTAGGATATATTATTTGTAGAATTAGGTACAATCATACTAAATTACTTGTGGATTAGGTTTAGTCAATTACGAATCAAAAACAATTGTTAAGAAATTTAAATAAAGATATTACATCATTAAAAGTGAACTTGTTAATTTGAAATAATTAGCCTTAAATTAGTAATGAGTTGAGTTAAATTAAGTTAAGTGAAGTAGGTCATCATAGTAAATGACTCAAGATAATTGTTAAAATTACGCGCATTAAACTAAGAATTTATATATAGATATATTAAATAAAATATAACTGCATACCTGAATAATAATATTGCTTAGTCAATGATATTTAAATACGCAAGTATTTTGTGGATTTAAGAGTGTGAATATTTAATACCATGATATTTGTATTAAGAACTAAGAAAAAATTATGAGAAGGGTTTTGACAAGTTCAGCGAGAAGCGTTTGTCTGTGGGTTTAAGTTTAGAATTTGGGTCATCGGAGAAAGGGTAACCGAGGTGGAGGACAGAGGTGACATTGCGGTGGCTTTTTGTTAAACTGGTTGGTGAAGTGGTGGATAATCGAAAAATTGATTGTGGGTTTTCCCTTAGCGCATCGAGGTACTCATTCTGTTCGAATGGGTTTCCGTTCTAGTGGGGGGCAATAGTGCCCCAGGACAATTATCTAATGAATTGTGTAAGCGCAAATTCTTTTATCTGTAATGAATAAATTATAAGTTAAAAAAATTATACAAATAAAATAAAATTAAAATTTATTAATTATGAATTTAATTTTCTAATTTTTTCCTTTCAATGATGATCTTGAAACTTGATGAGTTTCACAAAGAACGTTTATAACATCGTAAATCTCTTAGAATTTGATTTAAAAAAAAATAACGTAAATTTGAGGGCCTTGTACTTTAACATTGAATCCAACGCTAAATTATATATGAGCTCCAAGATAATCCATTCAACTACTTACAATCACATTTCTTCAAAATAACTCTTTCCCTTCATGTTTTTTTGTCTTCCTCCCTTCATCTTTAATCTCGATTCTCACTCTCTTAGACGATTTTGTCTTCACCTTTTTCCTACTGATGCCACAGCAACTGACCTTCTTCTCTCTTTCCTTTCTTATTTTTGAACTAATTTTTCATCGTTCGTTGTGTTGCCCAAGCTAGAATGATTTGTATTTTTGCTTCTCAATTGCATAGTTTACGAGATAAGTTTTGTAATTTTCTCTGTCATTATTTTGTATTGAAATATTGAAAGAATTTTTATACATTTCTTTATTTGCTTCTTGTTTTACCTTGGTCTTAAATTATTTTAGGCCTAATTTTGATATACTCAATTTGCCCACAATCAATCTTTTCTTTTATGAAAACCTCTAATGTAAGTTTTTTTAGTACTTGAAAATTGTTAATTTATACTTCATTTGTTGTTTTAATTGTATATTTTAATTATCAATTATTTGAATTTAATAATTATATAATTCATATAAGATGTAATATATATTAGTTGTTTGTAACTGAATTTTAAGGATATTACCATATTTATGGTGTACACGGATTGTATAAATCATGTTTAAGTATTTCTTGGGCATCCATTCCTGCAAACTAATCATTAATATGATTAATACTATTTTCAAATAATATGATAGCAAAATTCAAACTTCTAGTATTTAAATTATGAATTGTAGTACACAAATTTTGAATTTAGTATTTATTATGTGCATGTTTTTTTGGTATAAAAAATCAAATATTCTGTATTTAAATTGTGAGTTGTACTTCCAAAACCTCAAATACAATATTTATGTAGTTATATATGTCTCTTTTTTCTGTAGAAATAATGGCTAAACCTCAAGAATTTACACACCAAACTACTGAAGGTCATAGAGACTCTAAGCTATATTCTCAATGCTCTTCAGAGTACTTTAAAAATGCTAGGAATGAGCTAGTTAGTAAGATGAGCTTTAGACATACTTGGGCAGATTGTTATGTAAAAAATGGGGACATGAACTATGGAGTTTATGTATATCTTTGGGTAGAATGGTATGCAAAAAACACTAAGAATTTCTAGGAATTGTAAACAACTATTCTATAGACATGAAGCAAACATAAATTGCTACAAACATTTTGACCGATGAGCATGGTTTAATGTATTCCATGGCTCAATGATGATGTTCAGATGGTTATTTTCTAAATGAATTTACTTTTAGTATGTGGATATTAATATGATTGTTTTAGGATTTCTGACATTCTTATTGGATAATATTAATAATATGTGTTTTTTGATGATTATAATGGATGGTGTTTACAATTCATAGTATAATTTGAAATTTTTTTATATATAGATACTAGTAAATATATATATATGTGTGTGTGTGTGTGTGTGTGTAGATTATAGGTTAGTTCAAAATAAGTACACAACTAGTGATTTCTCTGTAAATAAATACAGTTTCAAAGTATATAATTGCCAAAACTAGGTACTTCTATGCAAACTTCCAATATGAATGAGAGCAAAAGTGGTTGGATGTTCGTGTTTGTGTTCCCAACTATTTCAACGTGTGCTGTCATAAGCATTATTTGAAGAAAATATGATTTTATTGAATTACAGTGTCTCATATGTTGTTCCAAGCATTAAATTGAGGTTAAACTCAATTTTTGAGAAAGCAAGTACAAAATCATGAAAAATAAGTACATAATAAGGAAGACTCAACACATAAAAGTAGTTTCGAAGTTCATAATTGCCAAAATTAAGTACTTTTATGCAAATTTGCAATATAATTCTCAACATATAGAGGACCATCAATTCAGTCTACTCTGGCCATTGCATAATCATAAGACCATGACATATTAGTCTTTGGACTCATATAATCATAATGACGTTAGGATTCATTTGGCTCATGCATCAAAGATTTATACTAGTATGAATGAGAGCACAAGTGATTGGATATGGGTGTTTGTGCTCCCAAACATTTCAACACATACTATCATGAATATTATCTAAAGAAAAGATGATTTTATTGTATTAGAGTGTCTTATGTGTTGTTCCAAGCATCGGATTGAGGTTAAACTCGGCATTTAGGAAATCAATTATAAAATCACACAAAATAAGTATATAAATAGGTAAAACATAGTACATAAATGAAATTAGCATGTACATAATCGCCAAAACTATGTACTTTTTTGTGAATTTGTAGTATCATTCTCAATACATAAGGGATCGAGTTTAACTTGACCTAATCTAGTAATTCCATGATCATAAGACCATGATATATTAGTCTTAGTATTCATATAGTCATGATAGGTTTATTGATTTTCGATGGTGGTGTCGAGAGGATTTATTTGGCTTATGTATAAATGATTTAAACTTGTATAAATATGATTACAAGTGGTTGAATGTTAGAGTTTATATTTCCAATCATTTCAACATGTGCTATCACAAGGATTATTTGAAAAAAAAAATGAATTTATTATATTAGAGTGCTTTATATATTGTTCCTTGCATTATATTAAGGTTAACTAGGTCTTTGGGAAAGTAAGTACAAAATCAGGCAAAATAAGTTCATAAATAGGAAAAACTCAATACATAAAAGAAGTTTTGAGTTACATAATCGCCAAAACTAGGTACTTTTATATGGATTCGTAATATCATTCTCAACTCATAAGGGATTGAGTTCAATTCTGCTTAATTTGGCTATTGCATGATCATAAGACCATTATATATTAGTCTTAGGACTCATATAATCATAGTGATAGGTTAAGTGGTTTTTGATAGTGGTATTGAGAGGATTCATTTGGCTCATGCATCAAAGATTTATACTAGTATGAATGAGAGAACAAGTGGTTTGATGTTAGTGTATGTGTTCCCAACCATTTGGATAGGTGCTACAATGAGCATTATTTGAAGTAAAGATGATTTTATTAGATTAAAGTACTTTATATGTTGTTCTAAGCATTGAATTTAGGTTAAACTAGGCTTTTGAGAAGGTAAGTACAAAATCAGTATATAAATAGGTAAAACACAGTACATAAACGAAATTTGCAGTATCATTCTCAGCACGTAAGGGATCGAGTTCAATTCGACCTAATCTGTCAATTGCATAATGATAAGATCATGATATATTAGTCCTAGCACTTATATAGCTATGATAGATTTAATAGTTTTTGATGGTTGTATCGGGAGGATTCATTTAATTCATGCATTAATAATTTATACTACTATGAATGAGAGCAGAAATGGTTTGTTGTTGGTGTTTGTGTTTCTAACCTTTTCAATAGGTGCTATCATGAGCATTATTTGAAGTAAAGATAATTTTACCGCATTAGAGTGTCTTACATGTTCTTCCAAGCATCAAATTAAGTACATAAATAGGGAAAACTCATTACATAAATGCAATTTTGAAGTATATAATCACCAGAACTAGATACTTTTTTGTGGATTTGTAGTATAATTCTTAGCATATAAGGGACTAAGTTCAATTCAACCTAAACTATCCATTATATGATCATAAAGCTATGATGCATTAGTCCAAGAACTCATATAGCCATGATAGGTTTAGTGGTTTTCAATGGTGGTGTTGGGAGGATTCATTCGGCTCATGCATCAATGATTTATGCTAGTATGAATGAGAGCACAAATGGTTAGATGTTGGTGTTTGTGTTCCCAACCATTTCATTAGGTGCTCTCACAAGCATTATTTGAAATAAAGATGATTTTATTATATTAGAGTGCCTTATATGTTCTTCCAAGCATCGAATTGAGGTTAAACTAGGCCTTTAGGAAAGCAAGTACAAAATTACATAACATAAGTACATAAATAGGGAAAACTCAGTATATAAATGCAGTTTTAGAGTGCATAATCACCAAAACTAGGTATATTTTACAGATTTATAGTATCATTCTCAGCACATAAAGGACCAAGTTCTATTTAGTCTAATCTGGCCATTACATAATCATATGATCATATGATGTGTTAGTTCTAGGACTCATATAATCATGATAGTTTAGTGGTTTTTGATGGTGGTGTCAAGAGGATTTATTTAGCTCATGCATCAATGATTTATACTAGTATGAATGAGAGCACAAATAGTTGAATGTTGGTGTTTGTGTTTTCAATCATTTCAACAGGTGCTATCATGAGCATTATTTCAAGAAAAGATAATTTTATCTTATTAAAATGTCTTACGTGTTGTTCCAGGCATCGAATTAAGGTCAAATTCAGCCTTTAGGAATGCAAGTGCAAAATCGTGCAAAATAATTAAAAATAATTTTATTATATTGGAATGTTTCATGTGTTGTTTCAAGTATCGAATTGAGGTTGAACTAGGCCCTTAGAAAAGTAAGTATAAAATCATGCAAAATATGTATATAAACATGGAAAACTCAGTACTTAATCATAGTTTCGAAGGACGTAATTGCCAAAACTAGGTACGTTTGTGGATTTGTAGTATCATACTTGGCACATAAGGGACTGAGTTGATTTGGCCCAATCTAAGCATTACATAATCATAAGACCATGGCGTATTAGTCCTATGACTCATACAATCACATGATAGGTTCAATAGTTTTTTATGGTGATGTTGGGAGAATTCATTTGGCATATGCATCAATGATTTATAATAGTATGAATGAGAGCAGTTCAATAGTTTTTGATGGTGCTGCAGGAAAGATTCATTTTACTCATGTATAAGTGGTTTGTAGTAGTATGAATGAGAGCAAAAGTAGTTAGATGCGGGTATTTTTATTCCCAATCATTTCAACACATACTAGCAAGAGCATTATTTGAAGAAAAGATGATTTATTGTATTAGAGTGTCTTATATGTAATTCCAACTCGATCTTTGGAAAAGTAAGTACTGAAACATGCAAAATAAGTATACAAATATGTCCAATTATGTATATAAATGTAGTTATGAAGTACATAAATGCTAAGATTGGATAATCCTAATTACTTAAATGATTTGTATCCATACGATTACTTTAGGAAAATATGATTTCATTGTTTTATGTCTTGTTTTCACTAATAATTTGAGATAAATTAGGCCACATGGCTAGTGAGTATAAAAATGCTCTATTGCAGTATTAATTTCTTACAATGCAGTACTTTGTTCCTTTTATCAAGTATGTATCTACATAAATGAAGCATTAGTCATTTGAAATGTGGTATTATTTTTCTAATTTATAGTATAGTACAAAATGACTCTAAATATAAATATTAGGGTTGTTCATTAGACCAAACCGAACTAATGAACTCGACGATCCAAACCGAACCAATCTAATTAGTTCAATTTGCATAGGGTTATCGGGTTTGATTGGGTAAAACCTGATCAAACTCGATCACTTTTGGTTTGGTTTCTAGATTTCATGTTTATTAACCCAACCCGACCTGATAATTTAATAAAAATAAATAAATTAGTTTTTATTTTCTCTTTCATTTTAACTTATATTTCCCCAACCCAAGTCCTGACATTCACTCATTCTCATTTCTCAGAATTTTTCCCCTTTTTCAGTTTTCCCCAACAAAGCCCTAATTCCCTTCTTTCTCTTTTTTTCAATCACCATCACCATTCACCATTTCTCATCACCATCTTTACTCTCCATTATTCATCTTTTAGGCATACACGGTACATCACAATGTAGGCAGCACTCAATAGGCACCCCACACGCAGGTATATTGTCCACCAGTGACCAGCCCGCATCCTTTCCTCAATTGGCAGTCACCGCTATTAGCAGTAGGATTTTTTCTGCTACAAGTTGGGATAAAGGTTGATTTTCTTCTCCTTATGTTTATATATTTATTTATTTTTGTCTTTTTATGTTATCTTACTTAATGCCTATGTTTACTCTTTTCTTCCTTTAATCTTCAATAGTATGTGGATACTTCGTAGAAATTTTGTCATTTTTTTGTTTCATGGTGGATAATGATTAAATTTGATATATACTTGTCTCTTGGTAGGATATATTGCCACTATATCTTATGTTTAATCATGTGCATCTTGATATTTATTTATATATATCCTTCCCTATTCAAACTCCCATGATTGTTGTATGCCTTAGCTACTGTTAGATGGTCATGTGTATTGGAGTTGATATTAATTTTTCTATCTTAAAAACTAATTCAACAAACCCTGTTTATGAGCAAAGTACATCATTGGGCATCTGATAATTTATAAGTTTTGAGTGATTCTATTTTTTTCTTTGTGTTTTCATCATGACTAAAAGTATGGAATTTAATTTGAAAGGGTTATAGCTTAATGAAAAAGACAGACCAATCTTTAAGTCTTTCTCCTGCTTTAAAACGTTTTTTGGAGTTTTGGTAATTGGAATTATTTATAGGTAAAATTGATACATTTGTTACTGTAAAGTATTCTGAATCTATTTCATTCCATCTAATATCTGCCAATATGTTTTTTTATGACAAAATTTGGGTATTTAGTATTTAGTAATGTATTATAAAAACTTACATGTCAATTGAGATTAATGCAAAAAATTAGTACACAAATGATTTTGACTCTTAATTTTTAATGAAACTTTTTATTCTAATTAAGGTAACACCATTTTGTTTTTATGAAAACATCTAGCAATTTTTTCTCTCCTAGCTTATTCTTTCTTGCCTATTTGGTTATTATTACTTGAAGCTATATATAAAGTTGTTTGATTTGAATTTATCTAATCCATGACTTTTTTATTTTTCTTTTTTCTAAGCTCCTTAAAACCAACAAATGGCAAGAGAAGATAAGGTTGAAACTCAAAACACTAGTGCAACTCAAGTTGGAAGTACTTCCACTCCAACAACAGTGTCAAAAAGTATTGACATTCAACAATATTCTCTATCACAAGATCCATCACAAACTCCATCCCAAGTAGAAAAAGCTATTCAAGATTCTTCATTAAAAATAGAGGTACAAACAAGAAAACCATCTAAACCCGTTTCTAATGCTTGGGCTCATTTTACTAGAGAAAAGGATAAGGCTATTTGCAATTATTGTCAGAAATCTTATGCATACAATAGTAGTAGCCATTGAACGACAAACTTGCTTAAACATTTGAAAGTTCGTGAAAAGAATCCCAATAGGGTCATTGATAAGAAGCAAAAAATAATTGTTATTAATGTGAGGATGGTCTTAACTCCACTGTTAGCATGAAACTAGTAGAGTTTAATCACGAAACGTCTCGATTAGCACTTGCCAACATGATAGTTGTTGATGAACTTCTTTTCAAGTTTGTTGAGAATCAAGGGTTTAAAGATTTCATGACTAAAGCTCAACCAAGACTTAAGATTCCTTCTCGTATCACTATTGCTAGGGATTGTATGCAATTGTGTAGACTTGAGAAAGAGAAGTTGAAATGCACGCTTTCTGAAAATTGTCGAATGATTTCTCTTACAACGGATACCTGGACTTCAATTTAGAATATGAATTATATGTGTGTGACTGCTCATTTCATTAATGATGACTGGGAATTGAATAAGAAAATCTTAAGTTTTAGTTTGATTGTTGATCAGAAAGGTGAAACTGTAGGAAAAGCTTTAGAGAAATGTTTGAAAGATTGGGGGATTATGCATTTGGGGCTTAAATCGAGTAATATGGGTTGTATCTTAAGTGGTATATTATAATTATATTCTAATTTTGAGATTCATGTTCGATATTAAATTGAGCAAATTTGGAACATTTAGAAAATGACATGAGATCCATTTATAGTAATTTCTAATTTTGCCCTTTATGTTATACTAATAGTTTTAGCTAGCAAAAATTTGGAGGATAAATTGACAAAAAAATTTAAATAACTCACACATTAGAGAGAATAACATGCTATGTCGTTATAATAGTAATAGACAATAATTGAAAAAAAATGTAAATATTATATAAATTTGTGTTATTATTATTTAAAGTAATCATTGATAGTTATTGTCACACATCATTGATTTTAATTAAGGGAAAGTTTTGAAATAAACTTTCATTAATATGATAATATTTTGTAACGTTTTAAAAAGAAAATGAGAATTATTAATTTGGAATAAAAAATAATATAATCCATTTTAAAATTGACATTCTCAAATATCATATTGCTATTTTCATATTGTTGTCTTGATTGCGACTTAATATTCTATTTTATATAATTGAAGCTAATAATATTCTTATTTCCGATTAAGTAACAATCACAAGAACTCACTTTTTCTTTTTAAGAATAAAATATTAATCAATTGGAATATATTTATAATTGAAGCTACTAAATGTTCTTACTTTCTATGAAGTAACACCAATCACTAAAACTCACTTTTTCTTTTTAAACATAAAACATCAATCAATTGGAATATATTTAGGACTAGCTTGGTTGGAATTTTAAGTTCTCTCACAATTATCTATTATGTGATAATTTGTATGACTTTTTATCAATGTGGTATAGTTTGATTGGTATGATAAATATATCTATGTTGAATGACAAGTTAATTTATCATAAAGATTGCATATATATTTTAGTATTCATATATGCTTGAATGTTTATTATCACCAACCGAATGAATAATAGTATAGGATAAAAATACTATATCCTACCTTAACATCTCAACAAAACTAACCCAGTGTATAAAGTTTCAAGCATAACTTGATTTCTTTTGCATGTTTATGTGGAATAAAGTGACAGGAATACAAGTACAATAGTATGCTTATCCGATCACTTCAAAACTTTTTTTCATCATTTATTATTATTAGTAATTTTAACATAATATATGTACTGCATGATAAAACTTTTATAGTATTAAATAGATAAAGTATTTATTTATATTTTTATATAATACTACAATCTTTTATAATTTAATGTACTAATTTGAACTTTGAAAAAAGAAAAAGAAAAATTCATGATAAAGTGGTCGTGAATTCATACCGCAATATGGGTTCATTTGATTTCACTTACTAGGTGCTAATAGATTGGCCAATCTCCCATAGTTGCATGTTTGATACCCACCACTAGGAGTGCGGACTCGTCTGGAATTAATTGTGGGCCCGCAACTATTCATGCTACTAGACGCTAGTCCAGTAGCGGGTTCTTGGCCGCAATTGTGGAACAATGGCCTACATCTCAATCGGCAAAGCAGTTTAAAGTTCAATTTTGTCCTCAATGCATCACATTTCTTCTTCTTGCAAATTTGGTAATTGGCAGCATTACAGCCCTTATAATTCATGCAATTATAATTGAAAATTTGTAATTTATATATTAAAAATTGATAATTTATCCTAAGCGTGAAAATTGAAAATTTTAAGTGAATTTATATATACAAATATATAATTTAAATGCTATGAAAATGTAATTTTTTTTGCAAGGACAAATCAGTCATTTAAAATGTAGTAGGCCCAATCAAATACGTAATATTAGATTATTATAGATTTCAATAGTACCTAATTTATATCACAATTTCTCCTATCAAACAGAATAATAAATAATCTAACCTTACATAATCACCCACTATTACCATAGTCACTGCCATCCAAATTCTATTTGAAACGTGACATATGAATAGTGTATCAATGTAGATTATATGATAATAATTATGAATGGCATTTTAAGAAGATAACTGAAACCGTACCCAAAAATAACTGAAACTAAAGGACCAGCCTTCATGGTAAGAAAAAATGGCTGGTCCAAAAAACAGAACTAAATATTCCATATATATTAGTTATGTGTCATATTGATTAAAAAAGTGGAAGAAGATATTTCATTTTTTTTTTATTTACTCGACAAAGTATTACGACATCATTCAGAAACTTCAATTCACTAATTAACAAAATACGATACATTTCTTTTCAATAACAGATTATTGCAATATCTTTAATTAATTTAGATTTAGGAAATAAATTAACTGCAAATGTGACTTTTGTTTCGGAAATCTCTTGCATCAATGGGAAAGCCTGACGTGCTGCGATTCTTAGATCGATTAGTTTATTATAGATCTATATATTTCTTACATAACAAAATTTTATAATACTATATAATTGAACCAGATATCTGTTTAAATAAATACGTATATGTTATATTATAATTGTAAACCAATAATTCGCACGTAAATAAATTTACTGCCAGCAAAAATTTCTTTGTTGGACCATCCAAAGCAAATGAAGAAAATTGCTTTCTATTGGCAATTATGTTTTTATTTTAAAAAAGCGTTAAGTGTTATATTGCACCGCTCATTTGAAGTAATGATTGGCAAAGATTGCCAGCTACTATCTCATATCATTATATTAATTAAGAGGATAGTTGTGGAAACAAAAATTACATTAAAGAAAATATGATATTATTCTGGAACAATTTAAAAAGGAAAATGACGATAATCAATTTAACATAGAAAAAAAAGAATATAATTTGGTATGGGTGTTGGAAAAATCACCCTTGAACTGGACTCGAACATCTTTCGAAGTTAGTATTCAATCAAAAAAAAGAAGAAAAAATATATTACGAGAATTATGAGAAATTCTCTGTCAAAGATTACAAGCCTCTTATCTGGTCAATTGAGATATTTATAATGAAAAGTCATAGAGTTTAACTAAATTTAGATGTCTTTTCATTATTGAATCTGATCTTCTAAAATTTTGTGACATCAAAAAATAAATATGACCTCAATTGATGGCCCACATATGTATTTACTTTCAAAAAATAAAAGTGAACTTTAATTAAAGTCCCATTTATTTCTCCCATATCATAATTCATTTTAAATTTGTATTTTCGAAACGTATTGCTACTTTCATACTGTTGTCTAGATTGCGGCTTTAATATTCCATCACTATAATTGAAGCTAAGAGCGTTGGTACTTCCGGTGAAAATGAAAGACAAGCATGTAAACCAATCACAAAAGAAAAAAGAAAGACAAGCATATATGCTTTAGATATAATATTCGCTAGAATCCACTTTTTCTAAGCATAAAACTCAACTAGAATATATATGGTGTACAAAGCTTCGAATATATGTGTAGCTTTGTGCTGTCAAATGTACTAAGAAAATAAAGTTATGCTTATGTTAACTGTCATAATTTTTAATTTAATGGTAATGCTTGATTCTAACAATTAGAATGACCTTTTTATCATTCAAAAATCTCTTAATCTCATTTTACTATTTCTACTATAACAATTATTATTAGTGACAAGACAATTTTTAAAAATTTATTATTTTTATTAATTCGACAAATTGAGCGAAAAGAAAAATATATACAAGCCTACTAGGTGTATGCACATGCACATATATAACTCGATTTTCTGTAATTTATTCTTCATATTCTTTTTCAATTGTCTAAAAATTAATTTAATTCATGATATAAAATATTATTCATAAAAATTGATTTGATATTATTATTTATGATCACCGAATTATATTTTTAATCAAGCTCAATCAAATGAGAATTTTAGAGCCCATTTGGTTTTATTTTCAAACTCCATTTTTATTTTTTTACTATTTAAAAATTAAAATAATTATTTTTTACGTATTTTTATTCAATATCATTTTCATTTTCATTCTCAAAATATATTCCATATATATTTTTTCGCTCTATTTCATTATTGCTATCTCTCTTTATTTAGAATCTACTAAACTCAATATAATTATCATTTTTTAATAACTTATCTAAACACAAACTCATTTTCAATTAATTTTTACTAACTACTTTTTCAAATTTTAAAAATAATGAAAATGAAAAATGAGAATTAAAATGAAACTAGGGTTGTCAATGGATTAAATTTTAATTTAAATCTAATCCGAATTTTAAGACTTTTATTTAATGGATCAGATTTAATTATAAATATTCGTAATTTAAAATAAGTGAATCAAATATGGAGCTAAGCAATCCAGTTCGTTAAAAATTCAAATCCACACTTTAATATTTTTATTAAATTAACTCTTATACATAATATTAATAAAGATTTTAAAATAAAATTTGCATATTATATTAACCTAATATCTATATTAATATCTATATTATACTATTAATATTGAGTTTTTAACCTAAAAAATAAAAGAAATATTAATAAAATGTCAAATATAATAACATGTAATAATTCATCTATGCATTAATATAATGTAAAATAAGAATTTAATATCCAAATATTTAACTTTTGGATTAATATATAATAAAAAATTATTAAAAATTTAAAAATTTAAATATGACATATATTTACTTTACAAATATAATATTTTTATAAAATTCAAACGAAAAAAAAGAAAAAAATAAATAAATTGAATTGAATTTTTTAATCAAATTTCAAATTTTCGTCTAATTCGAATATAACATAGACTAACAAAAATTCTACAAAATTTTGAGTAAAATTTGAATTTTAATTTTGATAATCAAATTTAAATTTATATATAATAAATCTGATTCAAATTCAATTTGTTAATGGCTTTAATAAAACCAACCGGCGCCTATTTTTTGGGTTGGAGCATTTATAAAGAAAGAAAGGATCCCCAAACTGGCACAGTGACGCGGTAAGTATATACTATAAATATCACGAGACGGGCACACGTTATAATACTCGCCATCACAGTAGCCTCCACTTCCCTCAGTCTACTCGCTTCGCCTTGATCTTCTTGCTATAATAATTCCGGCCGCTTGGTTTTCACAAAATTGCGATTTGGGTCTATCTGGGATAATTCTTTGACGTTCAAATCCCTGTCGTCCAGAAGAGCAAAGCGTATGGCTTACTCAGCTGCTCAGGCCACTCTTGGCCTTACTCAACCCAAGACGATTGACCCACCGAAGGTATTATTTGCTCTACTAAATTTGAAGGATGTGTTGAAGTTGTCTAATTTTGTTATTTGTTTGAGATTGTTCAATCTTGATTGATATTCTGGAAAAGTTTGCCCTTTTTGATTCTTGATTTATATTTTTGTATTATAATTCTGTGCTTTTTTTGCTTGCCATCTTACTCAGGCACATGTTAATTTGTCTGTTATGTCTGCATGTGTAAGGATGTGATTGGCTGATTGTTTGGCTTGGGGATATTATGGTTGTAGCGTAAGTAAACTGATATGTTTCTGGAATGATTTAAGATCTCATTTGCTGCAAAAGCGATTGATTTGGTTGAGTGGAAGGGAGATATGCTTGCTGTTGGCGTCACAGAGAAGGACATGGAGAAAGATGAGAATTCGAAGTTCAAGAATTTGATTCTTCGAAAGCTAGATTTGGTGTTAGGTGGATTATTGTCTGAAGCTTCGTCTGAGGAGGATTTTACTGGAAAGGCTGGACAGTTGATGATTCTTAGGCTTCCTGGTCTTGGTTCAAAAAGAGTTGCTTTAATTGGGCTTGAATCAGCAGCATCAGCAAGTGGGACTTATCGATGTCTTGGTGAGGCTGTCGGCACGGCAGCCAAGTCCGTTCAGGCAAGTACTGTTGTCATAGCGCTTGCTTCTTCTGAAGTGATCCCTGCAGAATTGAAGCCGAGCACTGTATCAGCAATAGCAACTGGTACTTCTCCTTCTCGGAGTTCTAGGCTTTTGATATTAAACCTGCAACATCTGTTTGTTGCATATTCATGGAATTGAACTAAATAGAACTTTTTAATGCTATAGGAGCTGCTTTGGGGACTTTTGATGATAATAGGTTCAAGTTAGAATCAAAGCAGCCAGCTCTCAAATTGTTGGATATTCTTGGTCTTGGTACCGGACCTGAGATAGAGAAAAAACTCAAATATGCCGAAGATGTTTGTTCTGGGATCATCTTTGGGAAAGAGCTTGTAAATGCTCCAGCTAACGTACTCACTCCTGGTTCGTAGTATTCCATTGTAGTTCTATCCAATTCTTACTCTCACTTTTTCCCATATTAAGCTTTGAGGGGCAAACATTATGAATGGTTGTTTGTGCTAATGGTGATCCTTGCAATTCAAATTGAAAATAATGTTACTGCATGGATCAGGTTATAAAATTTCTCCCTTTCATACTTTCTTGGGCCCCATACGGACATTATGTTTTTGTGTCAATTTGGTCATCTTCTGAGGTCAAATTATTCTTCTCTTCTCATTTTGTTTTTTTTCATAAATTTCAGGAGCCCTCGCAGCCGAAGCCTCAAGGATTGCTTTGGAGTACAGTGATGTTTTTTCTGCAAAAATATTGGATGTGGAGCAGTGCAAAGAACTAAAAATGGGTTCCTATTTAGGTGTTGCTGCTGCGGCTACCAATCCTCCGCATTTCATCCATTTATGTTACAAGCCTCCTAGTGGAGAAGTCAAAACTAAGCTGGCTTTAGTTGGAAAAGGCTTGACTTTTGACAGGTAAAAATATATGTTTTTGCAAATTAAAAATTTTCCACTTTTTAATTATGATGATCAAAAGGAGCCTTTTAGATATTTCAGTCATCAATCTTTGCTCATGAGCTCTTTTGTCATTTAAAATCTTGAATACTTGTCTATGATTCAGTGGTGGGTACAATATCAAGACAGGACCTGGCTGTTCTATTGAACTCATGAAATTTGATATGGGAGGCTCAGCAGCAGTACTGGGTGCAGCAAAAGCACTTGGTAAAATCAAGCCTGCTGGAGTAGAGGTGGATATTTTTATTTCTTGCCACTTTTCAGGGATACATTTGCTTGAACTTTTTCATGTCCAAATTATCAGTTAATTGTTATTCCTTTTTGGTTCTTTTGTCTATGCTCACAAATATTGGTTATTTTTCTACATAATTTTGAGATGGATTAAAAGAAAACTTGATAATTGATTATCTTTTACACAGGTTCACTTCATCATTGCTGCTTGTGAGAATATGATAAGTGGAACAGGTATGAGACCTGGAGACATCGTCACAGCTTCAAACGGAAAGACAATTGAGGTAATTTCTCCACATTACAAGTAATAGACACCTCCTTATTCTTTTCATTTCTTTGTTGAATCATGTCTAATTTTTCCTTCCCAACATTCATATCCTCTTTGAGGGACAGTATTTTTACGTATTCTATTTTCTCCATATATTCGTTAGACAGTACTGTTTCCCAATTAAAATCAGTGATTTAGAAAATGTTGTTTATTTGCTTAGGTTGTAAAGATCGAACACAAAACTTAATCATTTTTGTCATCTGCCTTGTTCATTGCATGTTGAGCAATGGGTGTCTTTCTTCTCTGTGTTATTATATAGATTCTTTACACATTCCAGAAGAGAATGGTCTTCCTTCTTTTTGCTTTTCATTTATCATCTTTAATTTGTTTTTATGATATTTCCTCCAAGTTGAATGGAAGAATGGAAGCCAAAGCTTTCTTTCCTCCAAGTATGCTTTTCCATTATAATTTACCTACTAACTTATTGCTACAAGTATGTTGCACTAATCAAATGCATTCATATCCATGCTTTTACTGCACTTGCAGTTTGTAGGTGTTGAGATGTTTGTTCACCTATTTCTTTGACCAATTGCCTTCAAAAGTTAATTATTAAAATTATTCATTAACAATGTATAATATATTTGCACTTGAGTATTAAAAGATTTTCTTGACAAGTTTGCATCTCCTAAAGTTTGATGATCTGGCATTGCCTCAGCATGGTATTATAGTGTTTGAGGTCTTTTTTATTTCACAATATGTGCCTTTCTTAGTTATGGATTGGATACGTTTAGAGAATTTTACTTTTGTTCTGTTCATGTGGTTATTCTTTGCTTACTTAGAACACTATGATCAACTAGCTGCGATTAGAGGGAACTACAGGAATTAAGAGAAAAAGTTGGACTTTGAATTCAAAGAATATCCTTTGGAAGAAGTTAATGGAGCCTGACACTGTAAAACTTGCAAAACTTTTGAGATTGAATATTTTTAGGGACTGATTTGAATTGAAAGGGATTACATTGTTTATAGGCTATTAGGCTTAAACGAGAGGGGATTAAGGAAATCCTTATTCAAGTAGGATTAGATTTAACTAATTATTTCATGATCAATGCCTAACAAGGATTCTAAAAGCAATAATTTCTGAAGAAATAAATGAAATACTGAAATAACAAGATTTTCTAGAAGTAACAAAGCACCTCAAAATTGCCAGATAAATCAGAATGATCTCTGATTGTTATTTTCAGATTTTCTTCTAGCATAAAATTTGAAAGCTGTAATCAATCAGCTTGCCGTGTTACATATAATTATATTGAATGATATGGGCCAGTATGCCTTTATCCTTTTCTTAATGTTATTTGTGTTCATCAATGTGGTAGGTAAACAATACAGATGCTGAAGGCAGACTTACACTTGCAGATGCTTTGGTATATGCTTGTAATCAAGGTGTAGATAAGGTAGCTAAGATGCATTTTTACTTGCATTCCCATTTTCTGTGGCACGTTGCTTTGTGATACTCTTTTGTTTTTCAATTGTCATGGCTTGAGGAGCAAATATACCTAACTCTGAAATAACAACTAGAACGTAGTAATTCTATAACCTTGTGGAATTTATTCTTATGCAATAGTCTCAAATCATACAGATGTATTTGTTCACTTTCACCATTTGAGTCAGAGAAAAGGCTTAATTTTGTGTATTTCCATAAGTAATAAAATTGAAACTTTGACACCATATTTAGTGATATTTTTTGGCTTCTCAATTGTTTTGGCTTTGGTCGAGCAAGGACAGCTGACTCAGGAATGACAACTAGAGCATAGCTATTCACTAACTTTGTGTATTGTGTTCTTCAAATAAGCAATTCTTCCAAATCCCATCTGTATTTGCTCATTTTCGCTCGATTAGTTTTGGCGAAAAGGCTTAGTTACATCAATTTCCTTAAGTTATGAAGTTGAAATTGGATAATATATGGAATATTGAATCAGCTAGGTTTTAGTTTTGCTTATTTTATTTAATTGTATTCCATTCAGTTAAATCATTTTCTTTCCTGCAGAACTCAAGGAAATGCACAAGCAAAACCTCTAATTTGTTTAGCTCTAGAATGGAAGTTGTTTCTGTAGTTCAGTTTGAAATTGATTGTTTAATAGATTTTTATTTAATGCGTAGATTGTAGATCTGGCCACGCTGACTGGTGCCTGTGTTGTTGCTCTTGGACCCTCTATTGCTGGTAAGTGATTTATTAGTCTCCCTTGTGACTAAACTGCTATCAATATGTTCCGTGGAGATAATCTTATTGGCAATTTGAAAGCAACAAGAAAGTTGTAATGTATTAAGAAGCCAAGATGCACTGGAGGACATATTGGGAGTGAAAGAAATTTGACTGATGTGTTAATAAGACATCCACTGATTACTTTAATAAACAAAAAACAGGTGTATTTACACCAAGTGATGAGCTGGCAAAAGAGGTACTTGGAGCATCAGAGGCCAGTGGGGAAAAGCTGTGGAGGATGCCCTTGGAGGAAAGTTACTGGGAGTCCATGAAATCAGGAGTTGCTGATATGGTGAATACAGGTGGTCGTCAAGGTGGTGCCATCAATGCAGCTCTTTTCTTGAAGCAGGTAAAAGCTTCTGGACCTTTTTTCTTGCTCTTCTGAAACATCTAGTTATTGTTTCCTTGGTGAAGATGGTTTTATTGCTCTGCGATGGTTGTAAAAATTGTAACAAATTATTGTGTTGGTTGCAGTTTGTCGATGAGAAGGTCCAATGGATGCACATTGACATGGCTGGCCCTGTTTGGAATGATAAAAAGAAAAACGCAACAGGATTTGGAATTTCTACAATGGTTGAGTGGGTGCTAAAGAACTCTTCTTAATCCAGCTTCCCTGGTGCTCCTAGAAGGGACGATAACCATACTTGAAGGCCAGGTTTGGTTGGGTTTTGGTCTTATCAGATGATGGATTTTTGCATAGTAAGTCTTATGATTATGATATAATTTTCAGTATGTTTGGTATGTGTGAAAATTTTCTCATAATCGTATTTGGGCTAGTTTATTCAAGCAGAAAGAATACTCCAAATTGGTGTGCCTTCTCATGAGATTAATTACCTCAGGGTTTGTGCTGGCTTTATTCATCCTATGTCTTAGGTTTGTAAATAGAGGCCATTAAATTTAATGTTGGTGGTGAGATAAACTCTTCGGAATTGGGCACTATCAAATCTCTTCTAGGCGAATAAATTTGCTTGAAGTAAATGGTTGAAGTTCTAAAATATTGGTTGAGCATGCCTAACTACCAGAATTAAAAACCTAGTGTTCCCGGATGGTAAACTCTTTATTTTTGCCTCTTACAAATTATCCAACGGTCTATTTAGTCTTTTTTGTTTTATCACATTGTATGTCTAGTCTGCTGGTCTAAAAAACGAGCTTGCTTAAAGTGAATGAAATTCACATAACTTCATGCGATTTATGTGGAAAATGCAATGGAATTGAGTTACCCGTGAATTTTACTGCTTGAGGGCATGTTTGGTTACATTTTTGGGAAAATTATAATTTTGGTCCTCTAACACAACTACTTATTTGCTCTTAATCCTTAAAGAGTTTCGAGTTATACTTTTGTCTTCAAATTAACAATTTTTTAACATTTTTTGTCTTTACTGTTACTTCAAACATCAAAACTAATGGAACTTGGTCATGTGCTATGCTCATAACCAGAAAAATTACAATGTTGGTTTTTGAACAGTCACTTATTAGATTTTCGTCCCTAAATAATTTCGAGTTACATTTTTTGTTCTCAAATTACCATTTTTTTAACGAATTCCATCATTATTGTTACTTATGCTATTAAAGTTAATAGAAAGTGATTATGTAATACGCACGTGACCACTCTTGCATGAAAAATACTTTAGACTAGTGGGTAACTTTATTTATTTCCTAATTTCAAACAAAATTGACCCTTCATTTTTGCCCAAGTTTGGAATTTTGATATTTGATCCTACATTTCTACTAGAGAGATGTTTTCAACATTCATAGCCTCTCTCTCTCTCTTATCCATCTCTATTGTCTGCTTGCGTGAAAGTCATTTTTGAACCCATTTACAAGAGTTGGTTTTTGGCTCATTATCAGCTCATAGCCTTCTTTCTATCACTCTCCTTTTTAATTATCATTGAATTAATCTTTTTTTTACAATAATTTACTAGTCAGTATCAACATTTCAAGTTTTTTAGTCTCCAAATCGATGTTATAACAAGGGATCGAAAGATGGCAAAGATGTAAACAAATAAAATTGAAAGAGCCCTAAGAAATCTATTGTTTTCCCTATAAGAGTGGTTATGTGTGTGTCAAATGACCACTTTTTGTTAACTTTAATGACATAAGTAACGGCAAGGATGGAATTTGTTAAAAATAGGGTAGTTTGAGAACTAAAAAAGTAATTCGAAATTATTTAGGACTGGAAAGCAAATAAGTGATTATGACCAAGGACAAAAATTATAATTTTCCTTTTCATTTTCATACCTCATTTTTACATTTTCTATTTCTTGAACATACAAATTCATTATTTTTTATACATTTTCACCCAACATCATTTTCATTTGTATTTTTAAAACACATTCTCCAATAATCTTTAAATATAATTTATCCAAATACAAATTTATTTTTATGTTATTTTTATTAATTATCTTTTCAAATTTTGAAAATAATGAAAATAAAAAATAAAAAATAAAAATAAAAATAAAGGGGCTTTAGTTTTGTTAATAATGAGATGCATCAAAATGCTGTTTTTAATGAAACAATTGAACAGGTCCTTGCAAATCGATATTATATATTGATCTTTGGTAGTGACATTTAAACCGCACAATTTCTTGAACATACAGAGAGCATGTTTTGTCGAATGCTCTACTTCAGTGATTAATAAAGTCAAATTCATCTAGTCTTTACTATTGTATATAGTACAATGATGGGGGATTTGCAATTATATAATTTTAGTTAAATATTGAATTAAAATTTTAAACTTTTTAATTAAATTTAAAAAATAGCTATTGATTATTTAATTGATATCATCTATTCGATTTAAAGATATTTAGATTTTTTAAATAATTTTCTTGATTAAAACAAACAATTCTTTATTTACATCTAATACCAAAAAAAGATCGCATTTTATCTACTAGTAGTTGTTTGTACCTAGTTCTACCTGCATAAAATATTTTTGATTATTCATATTATATATACACTCATAAACATTATACAAAAAAATTGACATGCATTTAGTATATATAATTGTGACACTCCACTCAAGATAATCTATAAATTGAGATATCAATCCAATTCAATTTTAATTCTGAAACCTGAAGCAAGTAATGGGCTCATAAAATCAATTTTTCAACATATGTATATATATATATATATATATATATATTTAAAGCTTATTTGAGACAACAACAATCTAACTTAAAGTCTTAAACAGTTACATGCCATGGTTCAATCCTTAACAACACATACACATCTGTGGGTATCATTATTGATCCTAGCATATCACATCTCAAAACCCAAGCTTAAAATTCAAATGATTCCATACCTACAACCAAACACCAGATATATTACAAAATGTGTTCATGTCCCAGCCCAAGATTAGAATTCACCACTTGCTCCCGATATGAGAAAATAAAAGAATATATAGGAGGGTAAATTCAAAGGACTTAGTGAGGGATAACATTTATAGTAAATGATGAGGACTTGTCAAGGAAGGAACATCTTAATAGGTCGTAAATCAGTTGTTAGCACAAGAACAAGGACAATTTAAGCAAGAACAAGTTTAGCAAACAGGAATCTCTCCTGTCTTATTGCTCCAGGAACATATCATAATCAATTAGGATACAAATACGAACATGTAAACTCAAACAACATATGCATTTCAACATATTAAGATGAGACATGCATATCAATTCACCTTATTCCATTCAATCAAGTACTTTTATCAAAGCATGATAGCTTAGTACATGGCAATTGCCCTTGCAAACTGTATGGCTCATTACGATGCTCATGAGGAAATCCCTAATACACCGCTAATACCTAGGGGGAAATCCCTAGTGTACCGCTGATACCCAAGAAAAAGTCCCTAGCATATCACTAATACCCAAGCAAGCTGTAAGGCGTGTCTCATATCCAAATATTTTGCTCAGTTTAGCCCTTACCCACTCAATCTCCATACATACAACATGACAATAAACAAATATGCAAATGCCCAGGGAAATTTCTAGCGCATCATTGATACCTAGACAGAACAAGTATGTCGACAAGGCAATAAATAACGGTACAAAACAATGATGGACAATCAAACAATAACAAGTACCAATCAAGAATAAGTACAGTAACACGTTCAGGAATAAGTATAGTAACATATAACAATTGGAAGTTTTGAGCACTAGATCAAACTCTTAATAGAGCATAATCAAGAAATAACCCTCACATGGATATACACGTTAACTAACAGATAACAATCAAGATCACAAACAATTATAATTTTAATAAACAAGAGCAAGTACAGTATACAATCATGCTAAACCCTCACAGGGGTCATTCCACAAGAACAAATAGGTATATTAAAGGCTAAAATGGCGGATCCTCACCTTTGTAGTCTTAGAAGGTGCAACCACAATCATCAATCTATTGGTCAACAGGACTAACTTCTTTGCCACCTAATCTAAAGAGTGCATTCACAGTCGAAATCCTCATTCAACTCTAACGATTTTTAATGATTACAATTTCATCATCAGTAATCTAAAATCACTAATTTATCAATCACACAACAATTAAGGTTCGATTGGTACTAATAGTATGAAATGTGCTAATTAAGCTGATTATTTCATAAACAATCACGGGGTTTGTATCGGTTCCACTAATAATATGTAATTTGGTCCTTAATTGCATACACATTCTCATAATATTATCCTAAATCCATAATAATGGTCCAATCTTCATGATTAACCCCAATTGTTGCCACTTGGGTTTTAAATTTATAAAATCCTCAAATTAAGGTTTAAACCCTGTAATAGTCTCATTTAATCCAAGTTAGCATATAATATGACATATCCCAATCCACTAATATTATATGACAAGCCTTGAATGAGAATATATATATATATATATATACATCAATCATATGTAAATTCCTCATTCTTGGCATATTACAAGATTTATAAATGAATTAGTGCAATATACATGCATATATTCAAATCCCATACCTAACTTTAACCCAAGATTCAGTTATTGGAGCTCCAAAATCACAAACTAAGTACACAAGTGTGATCATTGCACCGAGGAAGTGATTCTATCTCTCTACCACCAGAAAAGACTAACGTCACCACCAAAAGACACCTTTTAACCTCCTGTACCCAATGCTCTTATCAACTTCAAGTTTTGTTGCTAGAATAACCCTCAAATCATGCCTTGAAGCCTCAACACCATCTCTTGTTGTTGTCTCTGGTCTTCTAATTTTCACCACCGCCGTCGCGTCCAACCTCCAAGTAAAGGTTCCACAGTGATCTCCGACTAAGGGCTACCTAAAATGTCGCCTAGAATTTGCCTTCACCACTGTTACATTGTCATCATCACCCCCATCGTGGTCAAGTTTTAGCTCCCATTTTTTGGTGGTCTGCTACTTGAAATACCATGCTTGTGGTATTGGGATGTTTTTGGGAGTATAAGGAAGGAAATGGTCAGTTTAGTTTTGGGAAACAATGGCTGTAGAAGGAAATCGCCGATGAGGGAAAGAGTGATGGTCGCAATGAGGAAGAAGGAAAAAAGAAGAAGAAATGGGGTGAAAATGAAGAATGTGGTTTATATAGAATGACTTTTGAAATTTCTAAATTAGCTCACAGAACTTTATGGATTTTTTCAATTGAGTTCCTCCAGTTAATGAATGTAGAACCTTGACCCAATTGACCTAAAGACTTCCATACAAACTCCCAAGATTTTAAACTTAGTCTAATCAATTCTTAATTGTTTGTGAATTGGCCCCACAACTTTCAAATATAATTCAATTAGTTTTCTTAAATTACGAATTGACCCTAATTTTTTTTAAAATACATAATGAATTTAAATTCGTGAAAATAAAAATAGTGGCAATAAATTTCACCAATTATAAAATTTCTAGGGGTGTTACAATAATTTTTATGTTCATGAAAATACCAGTCACATAAAGTAAATAGGGCAAATATCATTAATGGTCCCTAGTGTTTTACTTTAGAATCACTTTGGTTCTCAATTTTCAAAAATTCATCTGTTAGTCCCTAACATTAATATATCGTTTCACTTTAGTCCTCAAAACCATTTCTCAACAGTTTTTGGCCAAAGACTTGATCAAGTTTGACATTTTTAAGGGCAAAGTTGTTAATTTATAGTTTTATGTTCCACTTTATTCTCTATATAAGATTTTATGTTCCAATTTAGTCCCTATGTTATTTTTTCTCTTTTTTTTTCTTTGTATAAATATATGCCATATGTGTATATATGTTTGTCTATAATATATGTGTATATATAATTGATACTAATAGTAGTTGCATGCTCATATATTATTATAAATATTTAATAACATATTATTGATATAATAACTTCATTTGTGATACTATTATAATTAATAATATTAATTGTATGATTTGTAATATACTAATAATAAAGATAATATTATAATAATTTAATTTATATTCATAATATGTAGTATTAATAATAATTGGTACTAATAAATATTAAATTAATTTTATTATTATTATTATTATTATTATTATTATTATTATTATTATTATTATTATTAATATAATTAATCATAAGAATAATAAGATTAATATTATCAATGATAATAATAGTATTATTATGATAATATAATCATCTAATGTTATTAGGATTATTATTAGTAATATTGTTAATAATATATTGATAATAATATTATTAATAAAAATCCAAGTAAGCAAAACTTTTTCCAACAAAATAGAAAAATTATCATATTAGTTGAAAATTTGCCACCTACGCAAAATTTCCAAAATTCACCAAATTTCGGCATGCTACATCAGCATTGTTGATCATTTTATGAGATGTCGGCAACTTTTGAAATAAATGTGTAAATTTTTTTAACTTATAGGACTAAATTTAAAATTACGTAATATAGAGGATAAAATTGAAAGTTGGTAAATTTTATAGGACAAAAAATATATTTTTCTTCTTTGTTGGGGATAGCTGCCATGGTCGACCATCGAGAGGGTGGGGATGGGGAAGTTGGGGATGGGGATGGGGGTTGTGGAGGGTGCGGGGTCCCCTGCCCATGGTGGTCGACCATGGAAGCTATCCCCAACAAGTAGGAAAAATATTTTTTTCATCCTATAAAATTTTTTTACTTTCAATTTTGTCTTATATGTTACACAAATTTAAATTTAGTCCTATAAGTTAAAAAAATTGCACATTTAGTCCGAATATCATTGAAATTTCATAAAATTGCTGAAAATGCTAATGTGGCGAGCTGAATTGTTGAATTTTGAATTTTTTTGCTTAGGTGACAAACTTCCAACTGATGTGATAATTTTTTTGTCTTGTTGAAAAAAGTCTTTGCTTACTTGGATTTTTATTAGTAATCTTATTATTAATATATTATTAAAAATATTATTATTAATAATAATCCTAATAATATTATATAATTATATTATCATGATAATACTATTATTATTGATAATATTAATCTTATAATAATAATTTAGCATATGACACCCCCACTCGGGGTATCATCTTAAGCAAATAAGCTATCAATTCAAGCTTAAAATCTAAATCAAATGATAATTAGAAAAACCTGAAATTAACCATCTTAATGGTAAAGAACTCACTCTAACCCAAAAGATCACTCCACAATCAATATATATACAATCCAAGTATCTTAGGTTCATACAAAATTAACATGATGTCTCTTAGATAACAATCTCTGTTAGGTTACAAAATAACTTCCAACCAGAATGTGAGCCTCTGCTTCTCACCTAGACCTATCTAGAAAAATAATGGATAACGAAAAGGGTGAGTCTTAAGGACTCAGTGAGGAAGATACATAATAAAGGTTGGAGAGAAAATATAGAATTTCAACAACAATAAACAAGATCTTTGCTAACAATTTAGATGATCAAATCATGATTAATGGAAAATCAAATTTAAACTCATCAGAACATGGAACATGTAAACATTTAGCAGGCCTGTTGACATCATTCCTTCTTGCTCCTCAATTAATACAAAATAGCATTCAATAACATTTAACTTGAACATAAAAACTTTTCCTTATCTTTCCAGTTGCTCGAGCATACAGCTTGACATGTAACAACTTGCTTTTATGGCATGGTCGACAGCATTTCAGATCTCGTCACTTATAGTTCGCTACCTTTAGCTACCTATAAGTTAGAATCGTAGGTGGGTACTAATCGAAAGACCTGTCACCATCGGTCCATTCCACTTGG
The DNA here is from genome assembly GCA_014898725.1 of Jacaranda copaia. Lineage (NCBI taxonomy): Eukaryota > Viridiplantae > Streptophyta > Magnoliopsida > Lamiales > Bignoniaceae > Jacaranda > Jacaranda copaia. The sequence continues at coordinate 36,409 of JACGDI010000998.1, read as the reverse complement.
CAGTCTTTCTAGACCTAGCCTCAGGCCCAACTTCCTATGGCATCCTTCCAGGTGGAAACTTCCAAAGGGCATCCCCATGGGTGGAATGATATAATGTCAACAGATAATAATTCAACTTTAAAGCAATAACAAGAACATTAATCAACAATGGCCGACAAGGCCTATTCCAATAAATAAGATACGTGAACAATTAGGAGGAATTTTAACACAATTAGGTCTACCAAACCATTTCAAATATCACTTTCACAATTATCAAGATCATGGGATGAGTTGACAAGGTTGGGGTATAAGGGATAGAAATCTGTTAATGTAAAGAAAGTCATGGACACCAAAATAAATAGAAATAAATTCGATATCAAAAGATAACCCTCATAGGGGTGTTCAAATTAGATAACAGATAACAATTCGAATTTCCAAATACATTTTAGATTTCAAACAAATAAAGTACGGTACAAAAATAGAAAACTCACACATGGGGCTTATCATAAATAACAGATAGTTCAAATTGGCAAGCCTTCACCTTAAAGGCCTCAAAAGACAGCTATAGTCAATAGCCTACTAATCCACAGTTTCCTATTCCTCGTCACCTAACCACGAGAGCGATTTACTTATCAAAACCCATATTCAACCAAGATAACCTCGAATAACTAAAACCGTACTATTAACTGTCTAAAATTAGTAACCACTCAATTAACTCGACATAAGACTTTATATGGAATTATCGTTAAGAAATACTCTTAAAAATACGACTAATTTACTATTGATTATAAGGTTCTTAATGATACAAGCAATAGATATAGTCAATTCAATTCCATATTAGTATTTTAAGCAGTAATAATAATCCACTTAGTTCAATAACCCAATTATTATCATTAAAGTCCAATTTTCTAAATTTAGGGTTCTTTTAACACAATTAACTCAATAGTTCCCCAATTATGACATTTGATACAATTTTAGGTTCAAAATCCAACATCAACCATGCAAGAAACATTTTCACTACCTAATATAATTTGAAATCAACTATTCAAAGGTACAAGAGATTTAAATAAATGAAAATGTATAAAAATCCTAATCTCAATATTGATCTTTACCTAAACATACACAATTAAGACTTCAAACTACAAACTGATTGCACCACTAGGATAACCACGATGAGGAGAAGATTCTATGTGAGAATCGCCATCGCCAGAAAAATGCAAAACCACAACCATCGCTGCATTTCGTCCTTCTAAGTCCAATACTCTGATTAGTTTTTAGTTTTGAGGCCAGAATGTCCTTCAACTAAAGCCCACAATGTCAACGTCCTTTTCTCACCGCCACGTCTGCTGCACTATTTCCCATTGCCGTCACCGTGTTACACCGCCATGTAAAGTTACTGGAAGCTTAGGACTAGTTCTCCCAGAAGCTCCACCCAGAACATCCCTTCGATACCACCTTGCTATGAATTGCTTCCTTCCCATCACGACTAAACTTTTAGGTTTCAAACTAGGTGTTCGCTGGCGCTGGGTATGTGCATATGATGGCTAGGAGTGGCTGGTGGTGAGAGGAGGTGATTGTGATGGTTGGATGGTTGAGAGGGTCATCAGTGTTGGCTGTCGGTGAGGGTGGTGAAAACAGTGAAGATGGTGAGGAAGGAAACACAATGAAGCAGAAGAAAATGGAAGAGAAGAAAAAAATGAAATGAAAGAACAAAGAAAGCGGGTGTTTTATAAAATTATTTTTTTTAATTTTACAATTTAGTCCTTAGTCTATATTAAGTGAATCAATTAAGTCTTCTATTTAATTTAAATAACATATAGACCCTAGTTGATTAGAAAGGTTCCATGCAACCCCCCTAAGTTTTCTAATTTATTCCATTAAGTCTTCAAAAATTACAAATTGGCCCCAAAAAATTTACATAAAATAAAATAACAATGATATAAGGAATAATTAAATTTCACCAAATTGAAAATAGTGAAATTTAAATTCTATAAATCATAAAATTTTGGGGTGTTACATAATATTTGTTAGTATCATGTATTATTATTAATACTACTTATTATGAATAATTAAAATTATTATAATATGATTTTTATTATTATTATACAATTAATATTATTAATTATAATAGTATCACAAATGATATTAATATACCAATAATATATTATTAAATATTAATAATAAGATATGACCATGTGACTAATATTAGTATCAATTATATAGACAGATATATACACACATGGACATATATTTATAAAAAGACAAAAAATAAAAAAAGATAATGGGACTAAATTGGAATATAAAACCTTATGTGGGGATGAAAGTGAAACATAAAACTATAACTTGACAATTTTGCCTTTAAAAATGTCAAATTTGGTCAATTTTTGGGTCAAAAACTACTGAAAAATGATTTTGATGACTAAAGTGAAACAATATACTAACATTAGGGACTTACAGATGAATTTTTGAAGATTGAGAATTAAAGTAATTTTAAAGTAAAATATTGTGGACCATTGATGACATTTACCCAAGTAAATATTTGGCAATTCATTACCAAATTGAAGGGAAAAAAATGAAAAATCATTAAAATATAGAGGTTATTTTGTGATAATTGATAAGAGAAGTTTTTGAATAAATGGTGATTATTTGGACATATAAATTTATTTGAATACATGGAATAAGTATAAGGCAAATTTAGTATATATAAAATTGCTTTCATAATTTGTACTTTAGAAACAAAATAAGCTTTCTTTTATAATAGTATAGACAAAATCTCATTCATCTCTATTCTTAATATGCGAACAATTTCTTGATCATCTGAACTCTATAGTTTAATGAGGCTTTCATAATTTTTATTTTATCCTTGATACGTAATTTATAACCATATAACTATATATAGGGTATTATGAAAGTCATTTCATTAATATTCTC
>JACGDI010000998.1:20410-32591 GCA_014898725.1 Jacaranda copaia | reverse complement strand
TTTTATAATTTTAAAAAAATGAGGACCTTTTTGTAATTATACCAAATTTGAGGAGTGGTAGTCATAATTCACCCTTTGGACTCTCTTCTTGTTCATTTAATTTGATAATTTTATGAGAAGAGATATATTAATTGTTCTTATTTTTTTAAAATTTTGTTTCATTTTTATTAATTACAATTTTATTTTCAACCATTGATAAATTTCTATCATTTGATTTTTATTTTACTTAGTATCTTTTTACTCATTCTTTAAATCAATTCATCAATTAAACTGTTAATTTTGCTTCTTATTTTTACTCTCTCTCTCTCTCTCTCTCTCTCTCTCTCTCTCTCTCTCTCTCTCTCTCTCTCACACACACACACACACACACATCTTTTATAATTTCTAGGATTCTATAGGATGATCTAATTTTTGATTTCATTATTTTTAAAATTTATTCAACTTTTGAATGTTTATAAATTTTAAAAATATGTTACCTAATTTTTATTTTTATTCATATATATAAATATGTACATAATTATGTAAATTCCCAAATCATTCTTCACCTATTTAAGAAAAAAATTATGAGATAGTTGTATCAATTATGGTGAGGGTGGGTTGCATTCCCCAATACAATTGCCCGCTTTAGAATTCAAGTTTTTCTATATCATCAAGTAATTTTGTCTAATAATATGTGTACACTAAAATTTTTATAGCATAAAATAAATTTCAATATTTATTAAATAAAAAAATACTATGATAAATGGTAATCATATGATACAAAATGAATGAGTTGTAAATTAATAGTTATTGTATAAGTCGTAGTTATGCTAATTAAAAGATATATATATATATATATATATATAGAAATATTTTAGGCATATTACTTGAAAAAACATCAAAAGAAGGCTAATACTTTATTAATGACTAATAAACAGTACAAGGAAAAAATAAAATAGTGACAAAATAGTAAGTGGTAATATAAACTATTTATATATAATAGGTGACAAAAGATTTTGTTTTATCACCTTAATGATTTTAAAAACTAAATAGTGACAAGAATGTTTAAGTTTTCCTTGTTAATGATTTGTGACATATATATGGTAACAATCCAATGCAATGAATATCTTGTCACAAATTATAATTATAATTTTTTTAATTGTCACTATATTGTGATCATATGGGTATCACCAATTGTCAATAGTAACTACTTAAAATATTAATTTTTATTACTATTAAACCATATTGTGACAAAATAAAAGTTCTTGTCACTTAAAAATATTATTAGTGGCAAAATAAAAACTACTATCACTTAATAAATGCTACTAATGACAATTTTTATATTGTTACTTATTATTTTGTCACTAATATTAAAATTATTTTTTATAGTGAATGCTCAAATTTTTATAATTTAAGATAAATAAAATATTTATTCTTTTAGATGTTAATAATTTTTTATTCTCCCAATGCTCTGGTTTGAATTTTGAAATAAAAATGAAATATTAAGATGATGTGATAGTTACTAATTAGTTATGTGGATTAAACACTTTCCAAATCATGAAGTGTGGTTAAATGATTCAGCTCGTATTGAGCCAAGCGTCCAGTTCCCAAGCAGTTAAGGGTAGAGTTTTCAAGGTTAATTAGTAATGGTGTTGTTGTGATGAAAGCTATAAAATAAGCCTGACAAATAGTTTCTATACGTATTACTTTGCCTGTTTTATCAGCTTTCCTCATCCTCTATGTCAAATCCTAAAATTACCAAATTGTGGTACATGTGATTAAGGCACATGAGTGAAAAAGCGTATTATCACTATTGAGTAAATAAGGACTTCTTTATGACCAAAGTAGAGGAAAGATGGACTTTTTTCCTCAAATATAAAATAAAAATAAGAGCATTTTAGGTACTGCATTGAAAAATACGTTAAAGGAATTGGTGCTTTATTAATAATATAAATTTTTAATTAATATTTATTAATTTTATATCCTTAATTTGCATTATTATCGTGATTTAATGAATATTATGATTAATCATTTCCCAAAATTAAAAATCATAATATGATGATTAAAGGCAATGTTTGTAACTAAATTTACTGAAATTTTACTTTGAAAAATAAGGATTTTCAAAATGCTACGAAAATTATAATTATTCTTCAATTATAAAAATTGATACTAATTGATACTCCCGATACCATTAAAAAGACCTTAATACTGAAATTTGGTCCCTACTCATTTCTATTTTATCAAAAATAGTAAGCATTAACCAAAATAATTTCCTATTATGTTTTAATAAATTCCTATTTCCAGAAACAAATGGTTGGAGCCTTTTTGGTGTTTTAATTGTCGTTTAACACCTGAAGATAGGGTTTGGGCCGGGGTTTCGTTTTCCTAGTTCATAGATCTGCCTTTTTTTCCTCTGATTTCCATATTTACTTCTCCAATAATTGTTAATAATTTCTCTCTCTTGCCCTTTGTAAAGTCATTTCTCATTTATTTAATATTACCAAGCTTGTCACTTTGGACATGCCCCTCACCAACTTGGTTTATTCATTTTGTGTTTGTTGGTGCGTCAATTTCCTTTTATATATAAAAAACTAAAAGGGTTTGAAAGGCAATTGTCAAGACAACACATAAAAGACTTGAAGGGGAGACACCTTTTAAATTATCTATTAAAAGATTTAGAAATGTATAATAATAATAGTTTTATGTGATTCCAAAAGATTTGACCTTTTGAAATTTATAAACTTGTATTAGATTTTTGTTTTATTAATGTCTCAAAAATGTAAGATTCAAATTCTTAGTATGTAAAGGAATGTTTTCTACATTAGGACAGGAGCAATTAGGCCACCTGATAGGCACCTATGGCCTAGCTACTAGCTACCTAGTGGCATCACTTGGCCTTGTCTATTTAGATAACTATTAATATTACGTTTACCATTATTATTAAACTTTTCAGTATTGTAAACAAGGACTCCTCCTAAAACTCATGTCTTATAGTTTTTAAGTATTGCACCTGCATTTGGAATAACCTTGAAAATTCAAAGCAAAGGTCATAACTTTTATTTAAAACTTTTAAAATATCTAACATATTAGGGTCATGTCCTACGGATTAGGCACTAAGGTCCTATAAATATAAGAGGTCCCTATTGCCATTAATCATTGAAAAGCACACAGACATTCTAGTATTCTAGCACTGTGAGCATACAACATTATACACACACAAGCAAGAGGGGTTTAAGTTAGTTTTGGTTTCGTGGTTCATTTGACAGGAATGCGGCCTTCAATTGTTCAAGAGTCTTGTAATTTGGGAGGTTGTCTGCCAACAATCCTTTAGTACTAGTGGGAGATAAATAAAGCCTTAAAAAAGTTATACTCATATAGGTCTCAACTCACCTTTGTTTTGTTCTTTGTTTAGGCACTTCAATTTGCTTCAATCTACTATTTTTCTTGTCTTATTTATTACTTTGGGGTTATTTTCTATTTGGAGCATATGTTATTTATATTGTTATTTCTATACTATCGATTTGCGGAGCTGAATTATATGATTCACATTGGTGCAATACATGCACCTAGTTTCTAACACAAGCAACATGCAACACTATTTTGTTATGCTATAGTCGTACTAATTGCCAAATTTACTAAACCAAGGACAAAATTGTTGACAATTACCCCTAAGTGTTTTTTTCTTTTTAAGAAAACCACGGTGACATGGTTGACAAGCCCTCTTTTACTAGTGGTTCGAATTAGTTCTAACGTTTTCGTGAGAAATAACCTATAACACAACATGATTTTAGTTTTACATGATAGTTGATTAAGTTTTAAATTAATTAGTTTTGGGGATTTAACATGTTTTTAAAATATAATCTACTTTATTCAAACCTTGTTTTTTCTTTTATACTACGACATTTCCCTATTTTCTCACCCTTTAAAATCAAGATGTTTTATGTATGACCATTTAGAATGTAGTTAGGGCCTTTTTTTAAAGTCAACAAGTTGAGTTGGGCTTTTATTACTGGAACATGCCTATGTAAAGTTAGAACTTGAGTTTACACATAATTGCCTAGATGTCTTTTTAGCCTTCGGAATTGGTATTTAGATTAATTAAGTTCTTTGTGGACTTCAACCCACTAAGATTTGGAGTACCCATCTTGGTGGGCTTAATTTATTGGCTTACTAGCCTTTTCCTTATTTATTTACTTAGGCTTTTTATTTATTTTATACTTTTTTATCATTAAGATCCTATTTTTTAATATCATCAAGTTTGTGAGTCATTTTTTCTTTGTTAGAGATGATGCTTGGGGATACCTTGTGTTTAGAGTTTTTTGACTTTATTGGTGTGTCTACAGAGAGTTCATTGTGACTTGCATTAGCATTTTGAGGAGGTTGGATTATTTGCCTCTCCTTTTGATGTCACATACATTTTACCTACTAGTACTTAGTTGATTTTTTACCATCTTGTTTGTTTGTGTGCTAGTTATTGCCTTTATGCTTTCTCCGGTGCACTTGTACTACTTTTCTTGATTGGTTCTTGCACGGTTGAGCTTAACTCAATTGGTTTGCTTTTAGTAGGAAAAAATATTAATTTGACAAGGATTTGTGATGGGAGGGTGAGTGGAGGTTCTTGTAAGAAGCATGCAATAGAGCAATATCTTGGGAATTCATTCCTTGTGGGCTAGCATACATGCCCCTTTATGGAGGCATTCTAAAAAGCCTCATGTTCCACCTCTTTGTACCTCAAGCTAATGCAGGCAATAGTTTGAGCTAGTAATTTCAAGACTGCTTGGAAGCATGCTTGGGAGTCTGCTATTGGGGCCTACCATCAACTATGTAGGAGCAGTGGCATTGACTCTCATTAGGATATAAAAAAGATTGCCTTCAATATTAATAATTTGTAGTGTGGAACCAACGAGTATAATCAAGAAAAGTTGAATATATTAGAATTTTAGTGTGTTCTTCTTTACGAAGAGTGGGCCAAGGAGGAGTATTAGGGCATCAGTGTATTCATCTCTTTTTACCTCCAAGTTTTTTTTCTGGAAGGTGACATTCAATAGTAGGGCACACTTTTGCACTAGTAGAGGGCTTGCATTTGCTTTGGTGCCCTCATGATGGGTTTTCATGTATTAGTGAATTCACCTCTTGTGGGGTCTACTAGAAATCAATGATATGACTCCACAATGGGTAGGTTGTCAACCTCGTATTGTTGTGACTCTCTTTGATGCTTTCATTCTTGCTCTGGCAGCTCTTTGCACTTTGAGTCCCAATTATTTTTGAGGTCATTTTTCTTATTGGGATATAGCTTTCTTTCCTTTAGGTATCCTCAATGGGTTACTCTTTTAATCTCTCTCTTTAGGTAGTTACATTCTTTGGTAGTGAATCTTCTGTTGCAATAGAAGCGCCAGTTCTTCTCTAGACTCTGTTTGTTGGGATCAGCCCCAATTGTTTATGGTTCTTCATAGGAGTTATTATTTTTTCGATATAGACAAACTTCTCGACTTGGATTAATAGCTCCCCTGAAGTGGCCAATCACTTACCAATTATGGGTTTCTAGAACCTTTTATACCTAAAAGTATAATAATAATAATATATGTGCTCTACCGACTTTTGACAATTTTGTAGGTTTTTTGGAATAAAATATTGTTCTCGAGTTTAGGTCAATCATCTATTTAATTATTTAAAAAAAATTTATATTAATTCAACATGATTTTTTTGTGAATTGTTATACCAAGTTTTCATTTACTAACTCTATTTGTTATTACCCTACCACAGCCCAATAAAAAATATGAGTTATTATTTTATATTTTGTATATTGGGTGTTAGAATCTCAAAATTGATCCCATATGGAGCAAATCTCAGATGTGCACAAGTTATCATCCTGAAGCTAGCTAATATGGTCTTGATTGAAAAGTTGTTAGAGTCAGCTAGGCCTAGCTTGAGCACAACGAATGGTCATTGGTTTAGAACTCACTAAGAATTTCTTAAAATTTTCTATTATATGTTTTTATTTTTATTTTTGAATAAGATAGACAAGCATATCAATTGTGGAATTTCTTGGACATTCTATTGGACAAGCATATCTTACAATGTTTGTGATATGTAATATATTTAAATCTAGGACACCAATCTACATATAATGTTGTATTATTACACAATTCAAGATGTAAGTTGAGATTATTAAATTAAAGGTGTGTATACTTAATTAAATATTGAATTATCTAAAGATTTTAAATCTCAACTATTTTTAATTATAATAAGTTTACATTTCAATAAAGCATAAAAATGTATATAACTATAGCATTTAAAAAATAAATAAATAAATAAATCTTGAGGACATTCACAAATACTTTGGTCTCAATCTCACCATCTCTGTATGATAGCAATTCATGTTTTCTGAGGCGTCAAATTTATATAAATATAACATGTTTCTGAAAAGAAATTGTTTTTCTACTTTTTGTGATCATTAGTTTAAGGTTGAAATTATGAATAGATATGTAATGTAGATCTACCTTAAAATGTAAACTTCTAGAATAATGAGTTTTCACCATAATTATTAATGATATTATATTTAAGTCTTGAACTTCCATTAGCTATTGCACTTTTTCTTTTCTTTTCTTTTCTTTTCTTTTTCTTTTCTGATCTCATTGGCTTATTTATTATTAAAAAGATTGAATATTTCATTACTATCATAATTTAACAAATAATATAATCAACAATCATCATTTTCCATAATCACCATATATGAAAAAAAAAAAAGAAGTAAATCTCAAATCAATTTTCATTCCATAAATATATTATGTAGGATTGACAAAGCCAACAAATTTAATAGAACTCAAATTCTCATCTCAAACTAGAGCTTTAATTTTGTACTACTAAGATTAAATTTATTGGTTGTCAATTAATATAATTTTTAAATATATTAAATGATTTAAAAAAACGTAATACTATGAAATGAATTCGAGTAAAGTTCTTCCTTTTTCTTGATTTAATGTGTCATTAGTTAATCCTGACATAAATAAATGGACCATTTATTCTCTTCAATTAATAAAATATACAAAAGAATACATTGACCATATATAGTCTTTAACCAGTTAAAAGCATACGAGAGAATTTATTCAATAAATTTTTTATTTTCAAAATACCCATAGTGGTTTTAAAAATAATTTAACTGATAGCTATTGATTAGTTGGATATATTTATATAAAAAAAAAATATGCATTAAAATTCACTTTTATGTTAAATGAGAAGGTATTATATACAATATACTTTTTATTTGTATTAATATGAATAAAAACTACTTTTACCAAACCTAAACAATAAAAAAGTTCCTAACTATTACAAAATTAAATATTTAGAAAAATATTTATAAAGTTACATATATATTTTAATTATTTAAATTAAAGTTGGTTGAATCTTTTCTAAGAAAAGGTAAAGGTACATATTATTCTTTAAGAACTTAAACATTAAAGAACAAAGTGAAATCCATGCTACATGCTATTACTATTATATAGCATAGTTTTGCACTTATCTAATTGTGCAATTTTGATTCTAATTGTGTAGTTTTTGCCAAATGTCAATTTTTTATAATTTTGAGTATTTTAAGTCAATGAAAAAAAATTTATTAGTTGTTAATAATTATCTCTAACTGAAATGATTGTATCATATCTTGAATTTTTCTATAAAAAATTCAAAATATATTTGATAATATTTTATATAGTCTTTATTTGGTAAAGGATTTGATATTATCTATATGGGATTATATATTGATGAGATAATATTAAAGATGTTTAGATGTATTAAAACTCTTATACTTTACATACCTAAACACAATTTAAAAAATATTTTTAGTATTTAACAAAAGAAATTCTATTACTAAGTAAATAAAATAGTGTTTATATTTCAATTAAAAGTACTATGTTTGAAGATAATTTATACTCAAATAAGTTATAGAAAAACAAGAACTACTAACTCTAAGCTTATATAGAAATTTATAAAATAATAAATTTTAAAAAATAAATAAATAATGAAGAAAATAAAAAGAACACAAAAATATAATATTTTACTAAATGCACCTTTTAAATTAGATATATGTGTGTATACATATATTTAGACTTATATATTGTGATATGATAAATAAGTAAATAGTGCTTTTAAATATAAAGCTTTTTTGTATGATTTCTTAATAATTTAGAAGTTACAGTTAAATTTTCATAATAATTGAGAATTTTAAATGTTAAATAATTTTGTTAGAGTAAATATATATAAACTCTTTGTACCTTCTCTATGAAACTCACATACATTAGGTTATTAATTATTTTATAACTAACTCAATAAGTAGTTTGTAATATATAATTTTTATAAGCTAAAATATCTCTTAATATCCCATATAACTACAATAACTAAAAATTATTTATTTTTATTTATATATGCAGTCATTTTATTATATTTAAAATTATCAATTAACATATATTATGTACTTGAATAGTATAATAAGTAAATTTATAATATTCAATTCAAAATAAAATATCAATACTTCATAAGTTTCTTTTATAAGTATATAAAAGGATACGAATTATTACATGGATACTTACTTTTACTCAAACTTTTTTAATCTCACATCAATAATCCATGTAAAAGTATTTTTATGAATAATTATAAGCATAAATATTAAATAAATATATGCTACATAATTATACAATACAGTAATTAAATATATTAAAAATATATAAAAATTGATACCATTTGCTATTTAAGTGGTCATTTATCAAACTTTGGAAAATTTTCAACTATGTCAACTATATATATATATATATGTCCCATATAAAATAATTTTTTTCAAATAATTCAAAATGAGTTCTCCATTATTATATTGCCAAAAAACTAAAACAATTAAATTAATAATATAAAGTTCAAAGTTTATAATTTTTGTAGGAAGTAATTGTTTATATTTGAAACAAATTCTTCATTGAAATTATTATATTCTATTTATATGTGTACAGTTTTATCTAAAATTATTTTCATATCTAAAAAATATTATTTTAAAAATAATTAAATTTTAAAGACTTTAATAAGTTGAGGACTTATATATCAATTATTTTATATTTATTCATTTTTCAAACTCCTAACTCTTCAATAAAGAAGTGATTATTTGACATTTTACATAAATATTTATTTATCTCTTTCATAAGCAACAAATAAGTTTAAAATTTTTTAACTAAGTCATGATATTAAGAGATAATTATGATTGTTATGTATTTTAATTTTATTTTTGAAGTATATTTAATATAAATTATGTAAAAGGTGTATATTTATATATATATATATATATTTAAATTCTAAGTTTTCTAGAAAATAATTATTTAATTAAGAATTAAAATAATTTATTTGATTAAATGATTGGATATTTTTTTATTTATTTAATAATTTTTTGATTAGAAATAATTGAATATTGTATTACTTCAACTAAAATTGAAGTAATTATATCTATATAAATATAAAAGAATTGTTTGTTGTTTGGAAATAACTTAGTTATCAACTACATTTTTCTGGATAAATTTTAAGTTTTTTGGATAAAAATATATAACTAAATTAAAAACAAAATCATACTCTCTAAATGAAAAAATAAGTTAATATTTATTAGAGCTCATATTTATTAGATAATTTCATTACTTGAAATATCCATTTAATTTTTGATAATTAATATTAGGGTTAAATTCAATTTACCCCCTTGTATGATGGGTTTGGTATCAATTATCTCCCTCTACTATGAAAACCTTCAAACATCCCCTTGAGTCCCTCACACCATTCGAAAATTGACAGAATAATTGGATGATGTGGTAGCAATTGTTTCTCTCTTGACTTTGTGACTCTTGCAAATTTTTTCCCTCCAAATTGACCTCATGAGATTTATATAATTCAACACTTATAGTATAAACGTCAAGCTTTCTACCTCATGAGATTTTTTTTTTCATTTATTTCTTTGTAAAAAGTTAATGTTCATGTTGCAAAAATGATAATGCATTATACAAATCTCATGAGGCCAATTTGGGAAAAATTTAATTTAACTTTCCTATGAAATGTGATAAGAGCAGTTTACCTTCTTGTGATTAAAAAAAAAAATTAAAATACCACCTTATGTTTTTAAAATTGCTGGAAAACCCCCTTGAGATCATAAGTGGAGTGCACGCACCAAAAATTCTAAGGGTATAATAGTCATTTTATATATAAAAAATACAACCACCCTCATTTTTGGAATGCTAAGGGCATAATAGTTATTTTATATTAAAAAATAGAACCACTCTCATTTTTAGTGCTTGCACTCCACTTATGTCTTAATGGGGTTTTTCACAATATTTTTAAAAATATAAGGCGGTATTTTAACCTTATCTTTTTCTTTTTTTATCACGGGGAGGTAAATCACTCGCTTCACATTTCACAAGAAAGTTAAATTAAATTTTCTCCAAATTGACCTCACGAGATCTATATAATGCATTATCATTTTTGCAACATGAACATTAACTTTTTGCAAAGAAATAAATGAACAAAAAAAAATTTCATGAGGTAGAAAGCTTGATGTTTATATTGCATGTAACACCCCAAAATTTTATGATTTATGGAATTTAAAATTTTTTTATTTTTATTTTTGTGAAATTTAATTATTCCTTATATCATTATTATTTTATTTTATAAATTTTTGATTAATTATTATTTTCAAAAGTTTGGGGTTAACTTATAATTTTAGAAACTTTATTTATTTATATTTGATAGTTTGTGGTTAATTGGTAATATTTAAAAACTTAATTGAACTAAAATTGAAATTATTGGGGTTTGCATGGAATCATACTAGTCAACTAGGGTCAAGGCTTTATTCTACAAATTGATAGGGCTCAAATTGAATGAACAAACAAGCTAATGGGTTGAATTGCAAATTCAAAAAATTAGATTTAATAAAAAATGCCTTTCTTCACTATTCCCGTTCATTTCTTCTTCACCATCACCCGCTCACCCTCTTCTTCATCGTCACCTTCCAACCCGGTGATCTCCTGCCGGCAACAGTCTTTTCCCCAACCTGAACTGACCAAAACACTCCACGCACCTCTTGCCACACTCACACACCAGATGCACAGCTGAAAACCCTCTCCAACGAGCCACCTAAAGAGAGACCGAAGAGAGCTCTACAGTGGGACAAGTGGGTTTGCTATTTTTTGGCAACCAACATCAACTCTAAAGGATGGTCCAGGCAATACTCATCAGGAGGAACACCGTGGAGGCATTGCATGACGGTGAAACATGGCGGCGATGGCTGAAAATGAGGTTTCAAACGCGGCAACAAAAGGGTGGTTTTGAGGTTGTGATCGGCAGTTGAGGGTCTTCCAAGCCTTGAAACTAAAAACTAAAAACTAAAAACACCATTAGATTCATGAGGAAAAAATGAGGCGAACGGTGGTGGTTCTGACATTTTCCAATGATGACGATTGGCGGCCAACGGCGAAGAGATAGTTTCACCTCCTGAACTCAACAATCGCAGTTGTGTCATTAGTCTGTGGTTTCAAAACTTCGATGACAAACTTTGGATTTTGGATTAAATTGTACCCTATATATATCCATATGTTGTACTTTTCCTCAGTTAGCATTATACCTTTGCCAAGAATAGGATTTGGGATGATGATATGCCTATATATGTATGTGTGTGTGTTGATCCCCACGCAAGGAATATTAGATAGTGGACCCGAACTTATCATGCAAAATGCCAAAATTGGATTTAATATGGTATTAAGGATTATACTATAAGACTAAGTGGCATTTGATTAGGAATTGATTATATAAGGAATTAATCATATTATGTGATTTAGAATAATGACCACGACCACGACTTTGTAAATAAGAATGAGATACCATGTTATTTTGGAATTCATATTGACCATCGTATTTAATCTAGAAATGTTGATTTATTGGAGAATTTTGTGAAGATGCTATTAATTTATATCATCATGTCAGTAGATAAGTAATGACATTAGAATGCAATTCTAGAAGACTATTAGGGTTGAATGAGAAATTTAACTATGGAATATCTCTTTGACTAGGTGACGACAAACTAGGTGCTACCGAGCAGTAAAATACAAGCTTTGGTTGTTTTGGCTAACTACATAAGGTGAGGGTTGCCAATCTGGCACCTTTCTTATCTATCTGTTATTTGTGATAAGTCCTTATG
>JACGDI010000953.1:34863-69518 GCA_014898725.1 Jacaranda copaia | reverse complement strand
GCCCCTCATTTCGGCCTCACATGTTATCTCATCAACCAAACACAAGCATGAGATGGTGAAGAATCCTTGAGCACAAAAGAATATTTTTGGGTGGATGTTTAAATTCTTGGATTTGTTTGGTGGAACGGATGCAAACTTTTAATTTTATTATACTAAGTATGGATAAAGATTAGGGTTTTTGTGTGATTATTGTGGGATTCATAACCCAAAAAGGGAGGCATTTGGTATCGAATATTTTTCCTCAAGTGCATAAGGTATTTTTATTTGGGTGTTAAAATTTTTTGATTTGTTCATTAGTTTTTATTTATTTATTTATTTGTTGATGTAATGTAAATTTACAATTTTATTAGATTACGTGTGGATAAAGTTTCGGCCTCAAATGTTATCTACTCAACCAAACTCAAGCATGAGATGGAAAAGAATTCTCGAGCAACAAAGACATTTTTGGGTGGGTGTTTAAATTCTTGGATTTGTATGGTAGGACGGATAAAAACTTTAAATTTTATTATATTAAGTATGGATAAAGATTAGGGTTTTTATGTGCGATTGGAATTTGATGTTTTTCCTCAAGTGCATAATGTATTTTATTTGGGAGTTAAAAAATTTTGATTTGTTCATTAATTTTTGTTTTTTTGTAGATGTAATGTAAGTTTACAATTTTATTACATTAGTCAATTGTGTTGGTTAGTAGTGTCTGTTAACCATGGGAACAATTTACTATTGACCATTTGATTTTCAAACCATTATTAATTGTTTATTGTTAACCATGCGAATGACGCTGCTGTTTATGGCTCTGTTTAAGCATCTGATTGCTTGGCTGTTGTATTGTTCGCAAATTTGCTAATGTTTTGATTTAAACATGTGATGTGCATGCTTTTCAAGTAGGACTATTTGTGATTCTCAAATTTTTGTATGAGGTTTCATACTTAATTGCTAGAGTCAGGTTTCTGTTGCTCTAATTTGCCCAAGAACTCACCTTATTGCATTTGGAACAATGTATGAAAAATATCTTTGTTTGCTTAAAGATTATGTTACTGTTTAGTTTTATTGTGAAGTTGTTGTGTAGTAGATTTTGATCAGGATGTGAACTTTGACGAGAGTTAATTTGTTGTTTGATCAAAAGGTTGAGAAATTGCTGAATAAGGAAACTTATGAAAATAGTTTTCGTTGTTCTTTTAAGTTAGCTTTGCCGAATTTATGGTCTTAATTTTAGTTGCTGTTTGTTTGTTGAAATTTGATGTGTCATTTAGAACTTACACTTGAAATATGATGGAATGAGAATTTTATACCTATATTTGGGGTAGATGTAACCATACTATTCATACAAAGATGTCGGTGCTTCTCAGTTAAAAATGATGCAAGCTCAAGTCGACTGGTTTGCAATTCTCTTGATAATTTTGTTGTTAGGAGGATTCAAGCAATGTCCATTAGGAAGGGTTTTGCTTTCCATTTTATTTGTTGAAGCCTGCTATAGTAAGGTATTGGTCCCCGTTGCTATGCCCTGGAATTGTTTGTTGGAACATTGCAAATTAAGGGAAAGAAGTCGCTACAAGGAAGAGTCAACCTCGGATCATTTTGGAGTCAATTGCTTGGTGGAATATTTGTTTAAATCGAGATTTGAACCCTACCTCTATGTTTCAATTACAAGTAGTTTGGAAATTTAATTTACCTCTCTATAACACTTGTGATTAATTTTCCTTTTGCATCTTGAAAGGTTGTAAGTGAAGTAAGTACTTCCTAATTTAATTTAACACAATTTATGAGCTTGTTATTTTCTCTTTATATGCAATATATCTTGAATCTTTAAAAGAAAAAATAATTGTAGTAGTGTAGCACAAGTTTATACATTGCATTTTTGTTCAAACATAGATTTGATATAACAATCCTATCTATATCTATATTGTAAGCACATTAATAATTGATTTGGTGGGGAACATCAATAGTTTTATTTAGTCTTTGTTGATTGTGTTTGCAAGACATGATTTATGCATGTTTTGTGTCTGGCCGTATAGAAGGTAAACTAATGCACCAAGGCATTGCAAGGTATTATCATAGCAGGCAAATAATTGTCCTCCTCCATGAATTGGTGTACATAGAGTCATTTAGTAGTATTCCGTGATTCGATTTTTTTTTATTATCTATCATGTTGGCTTGTATCTGTACTGATTTTATTGTGTTATACCTTTTGAATTTTGTAAATCCATCGTAGTTTATTTTTTATGACATAGTCTTCCTTTTCCACAATTATGTTTTTTTTTTATGGTGTTCCTCATTTCTTTGATAAGCAAATGCATGTTGCGTGAGTATAACATAAACAAACAAGGTTTAATCTTATGTAATAATATGTAGAAAACAACAAGGACCTTGGACCATCCTTGAAATGCATACCCAAACATGTCTTTCCGAGTACAATATCTTAAAACATGTTATATCTCTATAGCCAAAACATTATAAGAACTAGCTAGTTGCATCAAAAACAAGATCATTGTTTTGTTTGTGACAAAAAGTTTGTTTTAAATATGCTTAATTGCATAAATCATAGGCAAAACAAGTGTCATGCAGTACCAATAGGTGGACAAAATGTAGCATTGCCATATGTCTTGACTTGTTTGGGATAAAGTGAAGGTCAATCTCTATGCCATGCAATTCTATTTTCCTTACACCTGTCATTCTTACAGCTAATTTCTTTCGAGTAATAGTTGATGATTCCAACAACCATGAGAGTAATATTGACATCAATGTTTCAATTTGAGATATTGCCAGAAGAATAAAAATTATTGTTTGAATACCTCTCTAAGCTTCATGTCAATAGCAAGGTTATACAACATCATCATACAAACATATAATCCACAATCCCACATGCAAAAATAGATGTGTCAATCTACTTTGCTATCCTCCATTAGCTTTGTTTATGACAAATGCCCTAATTACATATATATTATATTCATCCACTCATGAATTGGTTTGTGTAGGAACCTAATTAGGTTAGTCATACTTGAAGTCAGATGATATTGGTTGCTTATAGTGTTCAAGTTTTCACTTTAGGAACAATCACTCCAAATTTGAACCTACAATTTTAGAGTATCGTTGCTATTAGCCTATCTCATAAAAAAATATATAATTTTTTTATGTAGGGATCGAATAATTTCAATACCAATCTTTTAACAATGGCTTCCCCGTAGCATTTCAAATCATTATACATTGCTGAGTCACAAATTGCCACAGTCTAATGCTTGAAGTCAATTATACATAGATACCAGTGCTCATGTGAAGCATTAATTAGAATGTAAATCCACTCATAGTGCTCTATATTGTTGCTAAATTGGATAGGCTATTTGAAGAATGTCTTGATTAGTTTCTCATTAGATTGCATTGCTTTCAAAGCCATTTGCTGCATGTAAGTAAGTGAGCATAGAAATATTAAATCTATTAAGTTTATGAGATTGAATGTAAGTGATTGGTGGTAGCTAATTACTTATCGAGAACATTGGTGGGAAGTACCAATAAGGTTTGACAAAATAACGTTCTCAATGCTCCAACATGAAGAAATAAGTAAAGCGATCGATAACCTATGATGAATTATATAAAGAACATCAAGAAGAATAACAGTTCAATACAATAGTTGTACAAGTATGAATTGTAACTGTTGATCACTTACACTCTTATTCAAGTTTATAATGGTTTTAAGCACACAATATTGCATTTGGTAATGTGCCACATTCCAAGGTCGACAACAATGCCATTGGAATGATAAACTAAAATTGTTGGTGACTATATTAAAATAAAAATTGAATGTAACTTGATGATATAACTTGAAGTGAGTGTCTGATATAATGTACTTGAAGTTTGCATTATAGCTATATATTATGGATGTGCAACTATATACACTACAGTGGTGGTGCCCATGCAAATTTTATGAAAGTGTGACCCATATTCATTACAATTTGGGCAGTATGTTTGCATTGCGGTAGTAATATAATGCAGCCAATGCTTGAAATGTAGTCACACATTCTTCCACCGAATTGCCATAACACAAATAATTATTGAGCAATAGCTAGAGTTTGTTAGATTGACTTTAAATATATAGTAAGGCTATCTTAAAAATCATTACAATAATAAAATAATATAGTGCCATGGTCGAACATGAATAAAATAATTAACATGAAATTACCTAAAATCACTATCTTCATGAAACAAAAAATCCACTATTGCATCTTCTTCAACCATAGGATTAATGAAAGAATATGTACGTACTTGGTGAAGCTATTATATTGCATAGGTGTGCTGCTAAGGTCAATTGGTTTCTCTAAAGACATACCATCACCTTTATTTTGCTTTCAAATGAGAACTCTCCTGAGTAAGGACTAAATGAAGCGTCAGCTTTTGATTTTTGTTCTAGTGAAGGAAATGAACTTGTGGAACACCTTTGCCAGTTTTGATTTGACGGTGTTGCTTTGCTAATCACACCGAATTGTCTTGCTAAATTGGAATTTGTTTCATTTAATGTGCTCGTAAGCTCCTTTCAAAAATTGGCTATGAATTCTTCGCACTGACAAGTCATACTTGCAACTTTTGAACAAATTTCCTTTTTCATATTTTTTCCATCATCTACATAAGATTTGATACTCAATTGAACTTTCTTGACAACTTGCATTATGTTTGTTGTTTGATTTTCCAATGCCTTAACTTTTCCATACAGTCAAGGAACTTCATATTGCAATTAGGAATCATCTGTAACACTTTCATCCTTGGACAATGTTGCTTCATTGCCTCTCATCTATGCGCATTTGATACCATGTTATGGTTGCTTAGATTGGTTCTCATTACACTAATCACTCATGAATTTCATGTTGATTGTATCCTCATGAAAGGCAAAGTTGAAATTCTTGTAGTGGGAAATCAATAGTTGGCTGTACCTAATGTCAACAGTATCATTTGGCAATTTAGACCTCAATCTTTCTTTACTTGGTAATTTTAAGCCTCTTTGTGGATGGCAAGGTTTCTCCTCCTCGAACTTGTATGCCTGAATTATTTGTAGACAAGATCGATGTTTGATTATTAAATAACTATAGTTATTTATTATTTACAAATAATTATACTTAGATTGTATAAGGAACCACATATATACATTGGGATTAAATTTGAAGCACCGTCTATAATTAAACTACGTTTTAAGAACACATCATCCTAAATTTTGGATAAAAATGTTACCTTGGGATTTCAATAGCCTCCATGGTTTACCATAGTTTTCATCAATACTTCTATGCGATTTCGCATCAAACAATTAACATATGAAAAATTCTTTTCAAGATTGATGCAAAAGTGATAACTAGGTGGTGACATACTCGATAGGAAAAATACCTACATGATCAATGATATTAAAATATGAAGGTGACTGCTATATACATATAAAGACAATAAAAATGCGTATTGTAAGAATTCTTATAAGGAACCTTCTAGAAGAGCAAACATCCTCCGATGTATTTTTGTGGCTTTCTCTTCCATTACCTAACTGCTTCATGAGTATGATGGCGAACAAGTCTTGTCCAGTTTATATATTTAATTTTGGATGAGTCCAACAAAAGATTCAAATAATAAACTAGGGTTTTGTTTGCACCTCAAAATAATATTGCTCTAAATAATAAGGTCATATGCATGACCTTGAATGCTATCCCTACACTACTACCTTTCTTGAGCCTTTCGGTGAGGTCTCCTAAATCTATCCTTCCACCCACGATTTTAAATAATGCTTGATACATTTTTTTTCCATCTATGCTTGAACAAACTAGTATCCTATTATTATCAGTCTTTGGAATACCCAAAGTATTCCAAAGCACAAGGCACCATAGCATCATCTATATTAAAATGCTTCCCATGTATGGTAACCATGCTTGTCGTGTAATTGTATTGATCTATCAACCATCTAACAAGTACACAGTCCAATTGTTCCATCTATATCCTAGTAAAAACTCCAAATCTCACCTACGTGATTACCTCAATTGGACATAACTTAAGTATCTTGTTTATGTTAATGATTTTCCTTAGGGATATTCTATGCTTAGTTTCTTGGACTTGCTACAATTGACACAATAGATGAAGAAGAATTAGGGACATGATTGTACAAAATATTATACATTATAAAAGTTGCAGTGACAACATATGGCTCACCAAAAAGTTAGGCAGTGGCGCGCAACCTGGTTGAACATATTTTAGCCCATACATTGATTTAGTTTCCATTTGAGGGATTGATGGCTTCAATATGTCTTGGTTTGACAAATGAACATTAGTGTTTGATCGATGGAAATGTCCCTCATCTAAATTTAAGGTGCGACATTTAGACTCCCTTACATTTGGAGGGTCAAAAGAAAGTTTCCTCTTGAGTACACCTCTGTTAAGAAAACCATCCCTACAATAACATTTGAAACATGATCTCATCATAGTTTGTTTCATAAATTATAAAACATATATACATTATATGTAGGAGATGATATATAGTTTTACAGTATATACATAAAAATTGAAAATAATAATATGTTACATTTTACGGAGATAAACTAGCCTCAGAAAACTAATGAGTATGTTTAAGTTGTAAAACCCAACCAATGATATATGGAAGTCCTATATTCCATGATGTTGTTTGCACTTTGAAAGCTAAACCAAAAATGGTGTACTAAGGAACTAATACACACACATCTTTTGATATTTTGTAATGCAAGTGAAAACTAATAAAGTGATGTGCACAATAAATGCATTTAAGTTATTATGTAGATATTATGGATTATAATAAATGTTCAATGAAGAAATAACACCAACTTACATGTATTCGATATATTTACCAAAAGAAATTGCCACATTAGTAAGCTTAAAGAAGTTGGAAAGATCCTCCAATATCACTTAAGTATGAAAAATTTTAGATGACTTAATGAGGGTGAGTGAGTTGGTGGAAACAATGGAAATGAAGAATGAAGTTGATGTGAATTAATTGAATTGCCCTTAATTGTAATTTGTTATTAATCTTTGTAGCATGACTAGGTTGGAGTTTAATCTGATTGGATTGGAAGAAAGTAGCAAGCAGCTCATATTTAATGCACCTGCATGAGCAAATCACAATTTCGAATCTTTGGTCAATTCATGAAGAAAAAAGGGTAGATGCATGGGCATTGTAGTGAAAGTAACTATAGCATTAGTATTTGTGACATTTGGGATTTCAATAAGTAGGATAATTTTGTAAAAGAACAAGAGAGTTAATAAGATTAATAAATCTTATAGCATGAAATATTATACTTCAGTGAAATATAGCAGCAAACTCCAAGAATGTTTCTACAAAAATGTTTATCCAATAAACATCCACTTTTAGAAGAAATTAATAACATTGCATATGCACATGCTCAAAACAATTTTCATTTTGAATGACAAAATAATTTTATAATTTTTCAAGATTATTAATGTATTGTTTAAAAGGTAAAATATTAAATATGTGTGTTAGGGAGCCAAACCCCAAATGTGGACTATATAAATGATTGCAATGTCTTTTGAAGTTGTCAAGCATAGTTGGTCAAAATGCACTCTCACAAACCAATTATATTATTATTGGGGAATCTTTTAAAAATGCCATATTCTCTCACATAAATTAAGTAAAGTAAATTAATAAATATAAAAATATTCTATTATGCATTTACAATTTTTAATATTATTTCTCATGTTTAATTAATAAAATACTATTAATTTTTAAAAGATATTTGATGAGGGTGAAAACTATTTTACGGAAGTATTGGCTGAAAACCAATATGGTTGACCTAGTGACAGGTCAAGGGATGTGCTTTGGGAAATGTTGGAGTCTAGTCCTACAACCAACTATAAATATTAGGCTGGTCGAGGGGCCTTCAGCTAAGACATTCCGATACTCAAGTTAATGAATTGACTAGAAGATAGAGTAGCGAAGTAAAAGCTTAGGGCAATAATGTGCGTACCTTGCTGAAAGCTGGCAGCTATTTAAAGCCTTCTCAATAGTGTTAATATGTCTATGATGCCCTTGCGGTGCAGAAAAGGCATTCATCCTTACTTGGGAACCTTTGAGTCTTCTCCATCCCATGTACTATTCAAGGTGGCATTGTCTCTAACTACTTAAGACAAGGTGGTACATTGGAGGTGCGATCGCTTGACGCAGCTGAAAAAGGTAGTAAAATAGTAGCATGCACCATTAATACAAAGGTATGCTACTTAGCAGGCCAATGCGGTTGAGAGGTTATCTCAATTGCTTGACCTCTTCAGTCAAGATGAATACTTCTCCAAGATATCTCATTGAATTTTGGTCGACAAGATGTAATGCTGTTGTAACTAAATCTTCCTGGTTGAATGATGAAGGTCTTATTCTAAAGATGATTGACGACAAACTGGTCGATCGGGGAGCACTGATATTCACCACGATATATAAGGATTGTGAGGTCAAAAGTTGGTTGACTGTTTGTCTAGCCTATGACAATTTAGGTCTGTAGCTAATTGGGCCACTTCAAGTTAGATTCTATCCCAATTTAGTATCACCGAATAGGGCCTGTTATGCTATCCCATATCATAAGTCCCCTTACATCTGAGTCCTAATTAAGGTTGTCAATAAGTTGGAATGAAGAGTCGCTATTTAATGGAAACTGGGAACTTTCAATTAAGGCTTTGAGCCAAGGCTTCCAGTACTCAACCAGGGTTTCCAATACTCAACCAAGGTTTTGGCACATTTAATATGGTAGTTATGTTGAGTCACATGAAATGTCAAGCAACGGTTGTGTAATTATTACAGTCATTTTGATTACCGTGCATTAGTGCTTACAAATAAGCACGGTGAAAATGTTTATTTTCACTTTTACAGTGTTCTCTGAGGTTGAGCTAACCATTTTACTGCTCTTCTCTTGAACTGCTCTCTTCTTTAGGCTCCATGTAAGTTTTTTGAATTCACTCAAGCGTATTTTATTTTTATGTCTTCGAGCATAACATTTTTATCAATCCTGCTTAGTGTCTTTGGCAAGAATGATAGTTAGGGGAGTGATAGTGAGGCTAGATGTTTGATTATATCCCAGTTGGGAGGGGGTGACTTGACTAGCACTTTTAGTAATTTTTCTACTGATAGTTTGACGTTGAGTAGCTTTAGTAATGAGTGTACCATTGCTGGGATAAGGCTGGCCTAAGTCAACCATCAATTTCTCATGGTCAACTATTCACTCTCGACCACTATAGTGAGATAGTATCTAAGATTACTCCTATTGACCTCACACATATTAGGCAAGTTTATCATATTCCCCAAGAGTATGAGTTGATTGTCCCCGGTCCTTCAATAGGATGCATCGACTACCCTTGGGTTGTATTATTATATTTGAGAAAGCCTTTAGGTGTAAGCTTAGGTTTTCTCTTGCACCACCTATAGTCGACAAATTAGCATGTCTTCAACTTTGTATCACCCAACTCCTCCCTAACTATTTCTCAACCATATACAACTTCATTATGCTAGTGCACATACATGACCAAGCTCCCACATGTGCCAATATTTCAAATTTATTTCATCTCCCAATGTCCTAAAAGTTGGGCAACACCAACGAGTCGGGCTTCTATTACCTTATTGCTCAACCCTGGCTCAAATTCCTTATTACCCCTCATCATCCCATGGTCAAGACTGAAAAAAGCAGTACCTTTTTATTTGGGCACCTGGGGATTTCAATATTCCTAGGGGGTCGTGGAGGGAGCATGTTGAGATGCTTGAAGAGTTAATCCTAATTTGGCCAAACACCTTCATCCAAGATTTAGTTGAGTTCAGCCCGATAAAAGCCTCAGGGTATATCGAGGAAAGAAATTTAGTGTAGGCAGGTTTATCACAAGCTTAGTTAGGTTTACTAGTATATAATTGATTGGGTAGATGGCATTGCTTATTCTGAAATTGCTTTTTACTTCAACTTTTTGGTCGATTTTAATTAACTTTGCTTTTGTTTTCGTGCGGATTGACAGAAAATCATGAACTAAACTCAAGTGCAAGCTTTGGCATGTGCGTAATAGAAATAAGAGTGGTATCAAGGTGCGACCACTTGCTGATGAGGGGTATCTCAAGCCATTCTACATCCTCAAGCTACATTACTTACCCCATAGCTTCTCTGGCTCGACCTCCACCAATCTCAACTTTTATCCCATCCGCACGATAGAAGAAGCTGATTATCAAGTGGGCAAGACCTACTCAGAAAAAAATAGCTATCGACAAGGGTAAAGACCAAGCTGAGGTGTTAGGCCTCTTACCAACTACGGCATATTTGGGCGTCGGGATGATGATGAGCCATTTCAACTAGTTGACTTGCCATCCCCTCAATTTAGGATCGACATGGTGGTTTATAACTCTATATCAGTGATGGTGATAGAGCTAAATGGCTCTCTACTGCTGAAGGTAATAATGGCTGGTCTGTTCCCATTCGACTAGCAGAAAATGATAGACTTGAGCAATGGGACATGTTGAGGGCCATAGCCTATCATTTCAATATGGTAAGGGTCTAGTTGAGTATTGTGCATTGATTAAATTTTTTCTTTCAGCTTTAGTGGTTTTGATTATATCGATCAAAATTTTGTTGTAAGTTATCCAACTTAGCTACCATTTACACAAGAGGTCACAACTAGCCTTTGATAAGTACGATAGGCTATGAGGAGACTAAGCTAAGGTGGAGGTGATTAAG
Source organism: Jacaranda copaia (assembly GCA_014898725.1). Classification (NCBI taxonomy): domain Eukaryota; kingdom Viridiplantae; phylum Streptophyta; class Magnoliopsida; order Lamiales; family Bignoniaceae; genus Jacaranda; species Jacaranda copaia. The sequence goes on along the minus strand of JACGDI010000953.1, from coordinate 58,821 downwards.
GCTTAGGCTAAATTTACTCAAGACTAGATCGAGCAGCTAACTAAAGAGTTAGAAAATAGCAATGCAAAACTCAAGATGAAGGATGCCTAGGTCACCAAGAAGAGCTCGATAAAGGAGCTACTAAAAAAGGATAGAGCAGCTGCCTAAACCTACTATGATACTGGTTAAGCCCATGGTTACGATGGTGTGCTCAATTTTTCTTTGAGGGAGTTCGCGAGGATGCTACCCAATGTTGGACGAGAGGTAGTATTGCAGTTTGTGTTGACCACGGTCTTCTAAGATGCCAACGTCATCTTTTCCATTGATGACGCAAAGGATGCCTTTGAGAAGGCTATTAAGCAGCTAGATTTCCTTGGTTACTCAATCTATTTGGACGATAGGCAATGCTTGAACCTATTCTCAATAAATAGCTTCGTATGTACTCAAACCCCAACAAGACTGCTTCTGTAGGGGAGCCCAACCTCGACGAGTTTGCTTACACTAAGAAGCTTATTGCTGTACCTATGGTCGGTGCTGTGTTTGGCCACCTGGCTAGGGTTGGGGTGATGACTGCCAAATTTGATTTTGCTAATAACTTCACATTTAACATTTGGGGTGATAAGATCAATATGGCAGATTTTTTCCCTTTGAGTAGGCACCTATTCTTGGTCGATGAGGCAGGGCCTTTTCAACTAACCCTTGCAATCCAACCAATGCTTACTGCAGCACTCAAGTATGGAAACGGGGATCCAATAATTGTATGAGTTACTTCTAGTAATGAACTCGACTAGGCAATCAAGAAAAGAGCAACAACAGTTGCAAAAATGGAGGGGTCAGGGTCGAACTGAGGGCCCTAAAATGTTACAATCTATTTAGTTGCCTTGTGAGGTACCTATTTGCAGTAGCATTCTTTATTTTTTTTTTAGAATGTAGTCAAATACTTTTTCATTAATGAAATTTTAGTTTCCTTTTGCCAACGTGTATAATGCTTTACTTTCTTTTGAATGTGTTCATTCTCGTTGAGTATCTAATGTTAACAAACAATAATGTGAGGAATTTAGGTTCAAATAAGAGATCATATAACATAGTCCCTTAATAAAGGAGTTAATCATATAACTTACTCCATCGTTGATTTAGAAATCAATGTCACAAAAAGAATGGGATTAATTCAAGATATTTACAGTTGTTTATCATCGACTATTTTCATCACGGTGGAGTGAATGCTCTTGGTGAGTCAAAGGTTCGATCGAGTTAGAGGTCAAGTTGTTGATTAAGTGTGTTTATTTGGTCTTAGAGCCATAATTTGTTTTGAGAACAATTTGGGGTTGACGATAAATGATTAATTCATTTATTTACTTGGGTTAAAAAGCCCATTTTGTAGCTTGAAGCTGTTGTTTTAGTTGACTACGGGGTCAACTATAAATGATTAACTTGTTTATTTACTTGGGCTAAAAAGCTTTATTTTCACAGCTTGAAGCTATTGTTTTACTCAACTATGGGATCAACTATAAACAATCAATTTGTTTATTTAGTTAGGCTACAAAGCCTTATTTGCAATGAAGTTTGCCAACACCTAGGCTTTGATGGCAGTTCGAGACTGAAAAGTAATGTCAAACTCCCCTAGTTTGATGGCCTATGTTGTTAATCTGCCTGACAAGTTTGGTTTTGACAATACTAGTTTTAGAGGTCATTTTTTCAAGATGATGATAGAGTGCAACTGAAAGTAAAGCCTCAGCTTTCTAGTTGTTGTAACCAAAGTGAGGGAAAAATTTTCAATCTCTAGGTAGTTGTGCTCTAGACCCTACAATACTTTACTGTAGTAATACACGAATCGATAGACGCCTTTTACGATTGAAACCAAAATTAAATTGATTGCCACTAATGAGACTACCAAATAGATGTGAAGAATTTCTCCCACTTCAGGTTTGGCTAGCATTGGGGGCATTGTAAAGTACTGCTTCAACTTGATTAGGGCCTGGTCACACTGTTCTATCCACTAGAAACCCAATTTCCTCACATTTCTTAGGATTTTGAAGAATGGTGAGCTCTTGTCAGCTAGTCAGGCGATGAAATGCCCTAATACTATGGTTCTCTTGACCAGAGGCTGGACGTTCTTGATAGTTCAATGAGGTGTAATGTCCAAAATAACTTGGATTTTTGTGGATTCGCTTTAATCCCTCTTTGACTGACCATGTAGTCTAGGAACTTGCCTTCCCTAACCTCAAAGATGCACTTATTAGGTCAGTTAAATGGTTTTTTTGCTTTTTCTAATTTCATGTTCATATCATCGATGTAGATTCTCATAGTTTTCCCTATCTCATCCTTAAAGTTAAAGTTTACAAGCTTTTGGTAAGTTGCCCCTCATTCTTAAGCCCAAAAGGCATTACTAGAAAATAATATAACCTATTGGAGATGACAAAAGAGATCTTATATCTACAAATCACAACTAGCAATAGAATCTACTAATAGATCTATATGAGGTAGAGAGTAAAGATCTTCAAGCAAGTTTTATTTAAATCAGTGAAATCGTTACATATTCACCACTTTTTCTCATTTTAAGGACAAGGAGTACATTACAAAGCCAACTTGGATATTGAATCTCTACAATATATCCTAATCTAAAATTTTGTTAACCTCCTCCTTGATAATTTAGTATCATTTATTATTGAAGATTTTTGAACGAGGGGTCTACATTTAGGCGCTAGACGATGACACTAAGATCAATTCCTTGGAGGTTGAAAGCTTTCCTTGCAAACAAGTCAACATTTCTCCAAAGGAAATTGACCATGAGGCATTCCATGCTGTTGCTTTTGTCAGTTCTAATTCTGGTGGTCTTTTCTGAGTTCTCTGGCTCTAGCTTAATTATCTTAAATTCATCGATGGGTTTAACTCTGGTCTTCTCCAACTTTATTTTCTTGCTCAAATGCCCTCCTTGGGTTCCGCTACTAGGGTATTCTCCAAAGGTTTCAACTTAGGTTAGGTTTTCTATTCGTTTACCTTGATTGAGATTGTGTAACACTGCCAAACTTTTTTCATATTGCAAACGGGTTCACCTATTGTAGCAATTATCAAAAATTTGACCTTATATGATAAGTCAAGACAATGGCACGAAAGTCATTCAAAGCTAGCCGCCCTATGATGGCGTTATAGGTAAATAGTACATTGACGACCAAGTAGTTAACCATAAGAGTTTTGCGATGAGGAGCTTTCTCAAATAATGTGGATAAATTTATCGACCCCTCAGGGATGACTTCCAACCCGCTGAATTCGACAAAAGGGGTGCATACAGGCTTGAACTTCAACTTGCCCATATTCATTCTCTTCAAGGTTGATAGGAAAATGATGTTTGCTGACCTCCCATTATCGACCAATACTTTCTTGACCTTAAAGTTTGCAATTTCTATATATACCACCAAAGGGCAATCCAACTTCTTATTGTCCCCTTAATTCTCGATGTATGTGAGGTCAGCATTGGAGAAAGAAATTGGTTGTGCGCTGGGTCGAAAGCTGATAAATTATCTCAACCAAAAAAGATTTGGTCATCTTCAATCTACGTTGGTTTTGCCTCTTAGCTAACTTCAAATCCCTTTCAGTCAAACCTCGAGCAATGGTGTTAATTACTCCTTTGATAAGTGGGGGGGATCATGGGCAGGTCTCTTCTCTTTGTCTTTCTTCCTTAAGTTAACCGACTTTTCTCTACAAGAAGTTTGATTGGCTTTGCCCACTTCCTGTGGTGCTTGCTCATTGACATATTTCTTCAAGTGTCCTTGTCGAATGAGCCTGTTGATCTTATCATAACGATTGAAATAATCCTTTATGTCATGTTCCTCTTGCTTATGGAAGTGGCAATATTTTTTAGATCTTTTCATAGCCTTTGTCTCAGTTAGCTTTCTGGGTCATTTGAGGAAGTTGTCATGTTGGATGGCAAATAGAACCTCCTTTTTGGTGGTGTTGAGGGCGTGTGATTGTGGAAACATTTGATTGGGAATTGATGACCATTTTTATGTTGTCAGTCATCTTTCTCCTTCCCCTTCTTTTTGTTGGCTCCCAAGTTTTCATATTTCAACTGTTCTATCCTATTATGTCATGTACCTCTCAACAAGGTCGAGCAACTCCTCCATCATCCTAGGCTACTCTTTTACCAAGGCGTTGGAGCATTCTTTATAGTGAAGGCTTAAGAAGAGCACATCGATCAAAAACTCAATCCACAAAATGTTAATCTTCAGGACTTTTGTGTTGAATTTGGTAAAGAAATTGTGAAAGGGCTCTCCCTCATTTTGTTTTATAGTGTGCAAATGAGTATGAGAGAGCTTCACTTTCCTCCAACTAGTGAATTGATAGAGAAACTTGTTACACAACTGGTTATATGAGTATATCAATGTCAGCTCTAGTTTTACAAACTAATCGAGTGTAATCCCTTGAAAAGTAGTGACTAGCATTTTAGTATGTATGTACTCATTGTGCCCATGTAGTTGCATCATATGCTCAAACTATAACAGATGTTCATTCAAATTCGATGAGCCATCACATTTAGGTAGCTCGATGAGGACCTTAACATTGATAGAAATGTGCTCGTCGATGATTTTCAACACAAACGGTGACTCCTACTCCTGGAAATGCCTTAGAGTACCATCATAGTAGGGGTTTCTCTTTGAGATTTCCTTTAGTCACTTGTTTAATTGCTATCATTGGTGGGATACCTCCTGTCATTCTTCTTTGTCAGCTTGTGATATGTTTTTGATCATCTAAGCATTTTGGTGCTTGACCTTATCATGTTGTGGGGCTCAAAGGGGTTGAGCGTAGTGGTCGACTAAATCTACAACTTTCTCTTGGGGGTTTAGTTGGGCGTTCTCTCTTGGGAATTGCTTAAGGTTATCTTCTCAATGTGTTGGTGGTTGCCTAGATTTTGGCTAACCCTTGCCTTCCTTTGGAAGTTTCTTCTCGGGTTAGGTAAGTTGAGGAGTGGCATTAGTAACTAGTCAAGGAAAGTGTTTGTGTCGATTGTGGGCAGCTGACAATTGAGCAAAAATTTGTATAGATATTTACTCGCTTATCAGCTGCATAAGTTGGGGTATGGTCAAGGTGACCACTTGCTTTGGCTAGGAATTGGCATCAGGTTCTTAATGTCGAGGGGGGGGATTGAGGATCTCCTATTTTTTCCTCTCTTAGAAGTGGCTTGCCTAGTGTTAATCATTTTTTATAGTTGAAATCATTTTTTATAGTTGCAAACTCAAGTTTCCACAGACGATGCCAAAATGATGAGGGTGAAAACTATTTTATGGGGGTATTGGGCTAAAAACCAATATGGTCGACCTGGTAGCAGGTCGGGGGATGTGCTTTAGGAAATTTTGGGGTTGAGTTCTGCAACTAACAATAATTATTAAGTTAGCCGAGGGACCCTTGGCTAAGGCACTCCGAGCTTAAGTCAATGAATCAACTAGAAGATGGAGCAGCAAAGTGAAAGCTTAGGGCGATAATGTGTGTACCTTGCCAAAGGCTAGCAAAGGGCTATTTATAGTCTTCTCAACAGTATTGATATGTCCATGATGTCCTTATGGTGTAGGAATGGCATTTGTTCTTACTTGGGACATTTGAGTCTTCTCCATCCCATGTACTATTTTAGATGGCGCTGCCTCCAACTACCTAGGACAAGGTGGTACATTGGAGGCACGTGCTAGCCTGACGCAGCTAAAAAAAGTGGTATGAATAGTGGCATGTGCCATTAATGCGAAATCACCTGGCAAACCATTCAATATGACTGAGAGGTTGTCGCCTTTCCTCAACCTCTCTGGTTGAGATGAATGCTTCTCCAAGATATCTCCTCAGATTCTGATGTAACATTGTTGTAACTAAATCTTCCTGATCAAATGATGAAGGCCCTATTTTGAATATGATCGACCATAACTTGGTCGACTGGGGATTGCTGATATTCGCCATGATAGATAAGGATCATCTATCTAGCCCATGACAAGTTTGGCCTGTAGCTATTTGGTCTGCCTTAAGTCAGCTTCCATCTCGATTGAGTGTCATCGAGTTCAACCTGTTGGGTTATTCCATATCAATATTATTTCGAAATCACTTGAAAAAGTTGATTTCACAATGAATACTACTTTAAATCTTTTATATTATCTCATCAATATACGTAATCTAAAGATATAGTATCAAATCTTTTATTAGTGGTGGGTTTTAGGCCACGTGCCACACCTTTGATTGTTCGCTAACTTATTAGACTACAAGATGCAAGTTTATTCGTTGAAATACTTAAATAGAAACTAAAATTGGTATCGGTTAATAATTTACTAGCATGTGTAAAGGAAAATTGTATTATATTATTTTAAAAATTAAACATTATATAAAATAAAAATCAATTTATATATAAAGGAAAAAGTTATCATAGAGTATCAAGAGTTGTTATCTTTAGATTTATAAATTATATATGAATTTTTAACATTGTTAAAATTGAAAAAAGAATATTAATAAGAAAAAGGTAAGAAACAATTAATTATAAATGATATTTAAGCAAATAGAAAATTTTCAACTACTTAGTATATTTACTAGATTATAAATTATACAATTTTTTTATTTCTTAGAATTAAATTTAATAACCTCTAAAATGCAAATAGAACAATTAAATCACTAACAGATAGATAATTCTACATATGTTAGTTTTATTTGTCCCAAATATTAATTCATTTTCAATGTATTTGGCCATCACTAATTTTAAATTAACTAAATAGAAAAGAAAAGAAAAGAAAAAAGTGTAAATGAATAGAAAGAAAAAAAAAAAAAAAAAAAAAAAAAAGAGAGAGAGAAATTGGACATGCGGCCATTTTTGGGCATTGAGGAAGCCAAAAGTTGGGCTGACATGACGCAGCTGGCGGTTATCTTCTATGCCAGCCATATTTTACACCCTTATCAAATGTAAATTCAATTTCGCACCACCTCGTTAAGGCAGATGCTGACAAGCCACCACACTATTTCCCAACCGATGAAACCTGCATCCTTTTTGCCCTCCAAGCATAAATACACATCGTTGAAGTGACGTTTTCCTGAGCCAAAATATATTAGCTCTTTTGCATAGTCATGCGATTGGTGGTGGGCATTCAAATTTTTAAACATTTCGTTCAACAATTTTGATGTATGTTAAATTTTTTCAGTCATACAAATATTAATCTGTCAAATATTGGATGGAAACAATTGATTTGAAAATTACGATGCCATAATTTAAAATCTAACAACATTCATTAATTTTGTAGTAAAAATTAGCATAATGAACAAATTTTGATCTCATAGGCAGACAATGATATCCAATGTTTTATTAGAGTACATAAAAAAAATAAAATCATTACAAAAATTTGTATAGGGTTGTGCCTTCCATAGAGCTTAGGGGTTTTCATGTGAGAATCACTATAATTAAGTAAAATTATAAAAATAAAGGTACATGATATCAATATAAAAATGAGTAACAAATGTCCTAAGAAATTCTAAATTTTTTTACCTTTATCCAAAATTGCACAATTCCTGTCAAAATTATACAATTAGAAAAGTACAAAAATTGTGCTATATATAATAGTCTATATTTTTTTGTATTCATATAAATGTAATCAATTTGAATGAATATTATATATATGTTCAATGATTTGATCAAACAATTGATATTTATACCTTAATTAGATCATTATTTTAATGTAACCTTAAAATTTTAAATAGTTATATTTTTTATATAATCTATATTAAATATATTTGAAAAGTACAAGACTTCATAACAACCATTGGAATATCTTAATATTACCACTTACTCATCCCATTTTACAGTTTATCTGTTGCTTGTGAAAAAAATAAACATAATTATATATTTATGTTACGCTGAACATATTAAAAAATTGTTGATGTCTTTAATAAAAGGTTGATACTTTTTTTTTTTTTTTAATAGATTACCGAAAAATACTTGATGTTCTATGATCATTTTAAAAATCTCATAAACATATGAAATATCTCATAGAGAAGATCTTTGTAATTTCAAACATTCATTTACTTATTTATTTCTTTAAAATATGTGTATGTAAGCATGTATCTAACTAGTTATTAGCCCCATGCATTGCACCGAGGATAAGTATAAAATTATATGCTATTTAATTTTACTTATAGTTTAGATGTTAATATTTGGTTTATAAATATTACAAATGCAATACTTAAAAGATCAAATATTTTATATGCATATGATTTATGTATCTTCAAATCAAATCATGTGCATTACTCTGTTAGATAATTAGATAATTATTTTAATGTCATCTTAAAATTTTAAATAATTATTTTTTTATATAACCTATACTAATTATACTTCAAAAGTACAAGACTTCATAACAACCATTGAATTTTGGAACATCTTAATATTGCCACTTACTCATCCCATTTTACAGTTTATCTCTTGCTTACGAAAAAATTAAACACATATTTATATATTTATGTAACACGTAACATAGTCAAACATTGTCAATGTCTTTAATAAAGAAACTTATGAAAGGTTGATACTTTATTTTAATTTTAATTGATTACTGAAAAATACTTAATATTTAATGATCATTTTAAAAATCTCAAACATTCATTGCCTTATTTATTTCACCAAAATATGTATATGTAAATATATATATATATATATATCTAACTAGTTATTAACATAAAAAATTGTAGATGATAAAATAAGGAAAATCATTTTAATATGGACAAAGTTTGAATAAATTAATAAATTTAACATTGAAAATGAACTTAGATAATAGAAGATAAATATTTTAAATATCCATAAAATTGAAACTTCAAATATTTTTTTTAATATATATTATCTTTATTCACTAGCATAAAAATTTCAGTTAAAATCAATAAAAGTGGGCAAGTTGTTTGTTCACATAATATATATCCTGTCCTAATTAAATCAAGTAAGCATAATAAATGAGCCAAGAAAAAAATATAATATTACAGTACATTCATTCTTAAAAAGTTTGAGTAAATATATCAAATAATTATAAACTTAAAATTGAAATTAGTGGACACTTGTTTGTTCGCATAATATGTCTTGTCCTAATTTCATTTTTGATGCCAATAAGTGCTAGTTTTTTGTTGTACAATATATTATCATTTGGATTACGTACGTAATCCTACTCCAAGACTTCTCCATGATGGACATTAATAACATAATTATCATTTGAATTAGGTACGTAATCCTACTCCAAGGCTTCTCCGTGATGGACATTAATAATATAATTATCATTTGAATTAAGTACGTAATCCTACTTCAAGACTTCTCCGTGATGGACATTAACAATATAATTTATGTGTTCCCACCAAATAGTCTTGACTTTCATTTTTAATGCAAATAAGTGGTTGTTTTTTAGGGTATAATATATTATCATTTGGATAAAGTACTTAATCCTACTCCAAGACTTCCACTTATGGACATTTCCATTAATTTTACTCTTGTTACCTAAGAGTCTTGAATTTCTTTTTTAATGAAATTTAGTGTTAGTTTTTGATTGTATAATAAATTATCATGTGAATTAAGTATGTAATCCTATTCAAAGGGTTGAATCTTTTATAAATTTTTTGATTTAGAATATAATCCTATTTTTTGAATTAAGTATTAAATTATAATTTTTTTATTATGTATCCTATTTTATGAATTAAGTATATAATAATTTGTTTTTATTATGTACTAAATTATCATTTTTTATGTTAGCCTTGAATTTCTTTTTTCATGTATAAAATTATTATAAACTGGTTAGCATTTTATAGAATGATTGAAGTTCCCACTAATTGAGTGGTTATGATGAGTATCAAACGTGGTTTATGTAAGTTAAAATATATAATGTGGTATACAGACAAAGTCCTGTAAATTCTTGCATGTACCACTAACCAACAAATTTAGTGTTCAATTGATACAATCAATCAATTAGACGTAAAATGTTGACTGTAATTATTGAGTAATAATATTTAAATTTTAAGCTAGAATTAATAGTGGATTTGTATTTTTTTTCAATTACAATTTCATTTTTCTCCAGCCTTAATTTAAGATGTCTACTATAATATAACAAGTGAACATATTTAAATATATGATTATCCATAAAGATGTAAAATTACAAAATAAAACAAGACAAATTTTATGCATAGAATCTATTATTACAATTTTTTTTTGTTTTCTTTCCTTATCTATGTATCAAATATTGTGTGATTCTAGCACGCGGTAGCCGACAACCCTCTTCCATAAGATAAGCAATTTGAGCTGACACCATATGCCTAGGAGTGCAGGCCATGTTGTCTCAAGTTTTCATTGCTGGATTGATGCTGCGGGACAGAGGAACACGCTGTTCTTGCCAACTGGTGAACATCTCCATTCGCATTTGGGAGAGAGTTAATTTTAATTATTATAGTTAATTATGCAAAAAATAGATTTCTCTCACTATCTAATCCTCCGTAGACAGTTGGAATATATTAAATGCCCACAGTATGGCCCTTTATATATATATATATACACACACACAATGCCATACCTGTAAAGCAACACAAATTTTGTATTCTTGAAAATATATTCTTTACTGGTGCATGAAGGTATGCATGATTTATTAACTCACAAAGAGAATGATTGGTAAGGACGAGAATAGAAAAAAGAATAAATATTGTCCTCCCCATTTGGTTGCAATGATTGAGTTGGATATAATGTTTATCCAATTCAATTTTTTATTTCGTTACAAAATGTTGGGCCCTTGATAATTTTGTGGCACGATTTCTAATCCAACAGACTAACTTTTGCTTTTATTTTAATTTTTTTCTTTTAGTAATCTAAAAATTTAAATAAATATATTGAGAATCTTGAAAATTTTACTAATATTTGGAGCAATCTGGTTGGACTTTGATTGACCTACGTATAGGACAAGCAAAAAAGAAAGAAAGAAAGGATTTCGAATGATTGACCTCTGATGTGGTACATTATGGGCTACAGTGTGGCTCGCCCATTTGAACAATATTAGACAAACCAAGACAACCTTCAGACTTCAAATTTTTTTTTTTTTTGTGTCACTACTTGGCAGATACAAAGACATTTGGCTAAACCATGCGGCGTAATTTTTTTTATTTTTTTATGGCCCAACTTGGATGAAACAGAGAGGTGGGATAGCAACTCAAAAAATTTATTCCAAATTTTGACCTCTAACCCAAAACCCATAGGACTAAGGGCTCGGCCCTACTTCAACTCCCAATAAACCTCTTCCCCTTCCCACTTCTCTATTTTATTTTTCCATTTTCTTTTTCTTCTCTTCTCTAAACAATATTCACAAAATCTCTTGTTTTCTTTTCTTCCTCTTTTTAAATTATTCGAAGCAAAAATTCTTCAGATGCAACTCTCCAAACAGTATCACATTTTGAATGTAAAACTAAATCGCCCAAACTTACACAACCCATAGTTTTTATTTGAAGAAGATACATATGTTTTTCTTAAATTTTGTTATATTTTTAAGTTTTATGTTGCCAATATGCAATCATGGCATGATTATGATGTATATTTCCTGCTTTCAATGATGTTTAATACTTTTTTAAAAAATTTAATGGATATATACATATCATTGCATCATGAATAATGATGCCTGGATTATGAAAATGCCAAAATACGGGCAAATATAAAAAAACTAGAGGAACTTTAGAAGACCAAATTGTTTTTGTAGTTACAATTGTTGTTACAAGATGTCAAGGTTGAGATATTATGATTAATGTGTCCAAATGAGTGCCGAATGTGCAATGATTGACGACACTTACTCATACAATGTTTGTTAATTATTATCCTGTGGTCAATAATATAATTTGCTTTATATTCATTTGTGGTCTTTAACAAATCCATATAACCCTATTTTTTAAGTATTTTAAGTTACCCACCAACATTCACATGTCTATATTAATAATTTTTTTCTGAAATTATTTAAATAGGATTACTTTTTCCATTAGTTCACGTATTTTAATGTGATTATGTCTCAATGTAGGTTTTGTTATTTTATTCATTTTTATTCTTCTTTCTATGCAGAGATATGCCACCAAAGAAAAAAGTTAAGACGGGGAGCAGTGCTACATTCGATAGCAAAAGATTTGTATCCAAGAGAGCTTTAGAATGGTACAATCATTTCATCATTTTCAAGCCACCTATTGTAGAGTGAGAATTCAATGCTAGACCTGAAGAATAATTTAGGGAATTCTATGATATTAACTATAGGAAGTGGAGAAAATTCTGCGAATGGATTGTTCCAATTGTTATTCTTATTGTTCAAGAGTTTTATGCAAATGCTTCAGAACACAAAAATGGAGTAGCATTGTGAGGGGAGGACGGATTCCATTCCACAGTCAAGCCATCAATGAGTTCTACAAGACACTATGGATGGCAACGGGAAGGGTTAGGTAGGACTCGAGACCCACCCCACATGGCATTTGAGAGACCCGAAACTCGCCTTGTTCCGTATTCCATTTGGCCTTACCCCGCCCCGTCTTCCCTTTAGCCCTGAACCTAGTAGGTTGGACCTGCCTAACTTGGGTTTTTATTTTTTTTTTATGTGCAAAATAGTTCCTACTTTGAATCTTGAAAGTCAGAAATTTCATGTTCTAAATTTTAGTTCTATACATCATTACAAGCATTTACTACTTCCCTTTAAGTCCAAAATTTTGGAATGGAGAGGCTGAATTTTATTAATTTTAAATTTTTTCCATTCGTTGAGTTATTGTATTGTCTTATGAATTGCAAAATTGGCTGAGGAATATGAATGGACCTCTTCTTATTCTTAACCACTGCCAAAATCTCTCATGAGTTACTCTCATTTTTCGCTTCAACTAGAACTCACAATAATTTACATTATGTAATCAAACTACAATTATATTACTTTCTTAATGTACATCAAATAACATAAAATAAAACTATTTTCTAAATAGTTGACATCAAGCATTGTTTAAAACATCCTGTTTAAGTCAATTGCACACACAAATTCCTTCGATCAAATTAACCATCAAACAACTAGCCATGTAGTCTCACTATTATCTCCTTGATCTTCTTCCTCATTAAGCATAGTTGGACAAGTTTTTAATCCACCAATAGTTGAACAAGTACCTAAACAATAAACAAATAAAATACAAAAATTATGTTAATTGCTAAATGTATGTAAAATGATCAAGTATTATTGAAATTTCACTTACCATTTAACTCATTCCATAACCATCGGCGACCACACATTAATGCCTCCAAAGTAGAGGGATGGAGCCTACTACAATGAGGGCTGACCAATCTTCCACTACTACTAAATGTAGACTCAGATGCAACTGTTGAAATTGGAATAGCTAAAATATCTCTTGCCATCTTCTAGAAATGAGGATATTTCACTCCATTTGTCTTCCACCAACTTAACACATCAAAATTTGGAGTTCTTAGCAAGATACTTTCCTCTAAGTACATATCCAATTCCGATGTCATAGACACTTTAGTAGTAGGATTTGAACTTGAAGCCACATATTGGCCATACATCTCTAGAGAGTCGCTCTGAAATGGATCATTAATACTAGAAACATAAGATGATATTGTATTTCCCAAGCTTCTAAGACCACTAACATTCGAGTTATCATTTGATGTTGTAACTCTGGATCGATATTCACTCAATAAATCATAACAATTTTGACGAACTTCATCAATTTTATATTGTGATCTATCACCATAAATTAATGGAAAATAAAATTCAACCAACTTCATTTTGTACCTCGGATCTAAAACAGTGGCAACCCTCATCATAATATGACAAGTATCCCAATACTTTGAATATTTTTCCAACATATTTTTAGCCATATCCCGAATCATCACATTTGGACTCTTCAGCCACTCACATAATTTCAATTTAATATCATAATTTTTTGGAAAATAAAAGTTAGAAGTGGGATAGGAAGTACTAGAAAACGTCTTTGTCACTTGATAAAAGATTTTTAACTTCCCATAAATTCCAATTGCATTCTCCAAGTCTTCTTTAGTTGGTAGGCTTTTATAGTCCTTCTCTCGATAATAAACTCGTGGAAACACATCTTCATATGCTCTAGTGGTTTCTAGCATCAAAAAAGTTGAGTTCCAACAAGTTGTACAATCTAGAGACAATTTCTTACTACAACCAATATGCAACTGACGAGCAACTTCCTCAAACTTCTCTACTCTAGCAAGTGAAGTAGTTCAATATATGATACTATCATGTATCCTCTCAATTGCATCACTAATATTTTCCAAACCATCTTTCACAATCAAATTCAAAATATGAGCACAACATCGCATATGAAGTACCTTTTCATCCAATAGCTATTTTCTTTGGGAGCTTGTTCAAGAGATGATGAAGCATCGCATCATTGGTTGTGCAATTATCTATAGTGATTGATGACAATTTTTTATCAATATTTCAATCCATTAATGATTCAACAAGAAGATCGGACAACACTTTAGCTGTGTGTGGAGTTGGAACATATATGAACCTACAAAATAATAAAATGTAATAAGTACATTTTTTAGTATATATAACAAAAATGAAACAATTTAAAGTTAAGCATACCTCAAAATACAATTTTGTAAAATCCAAGAATCATCAATATAATGTGCATTAATAGCCATGAAACCTCTTTTGTTGTTGCTCGAAGTCCACATGTCAGTTGTGATAGCTATCCAGCACTTGAGCTTGTCGAATATTGATAGATGGTTGAGAATTATTTCCTTTTTTAGATTGCATCTGTGACATTCAAAAAAGAAAAAAGTATTACTTAACTAGTAGTTAAATATGATTGTTGGATAACAATATGAAATTAAGAGAAGTCTTGATGAGAAATTTAAAGTTCATAATACTAATAGCCTAAATAATTATAGCATGAAGTTACCCCAATAGTTAGAAATAGTCTAAAGTTTCTCTTCTTAGCATCAGCCCATTAGTTTTTTAAACCTATACACTCAAGTAAAGTAGTTTTGTAAGTAGTTAAAGATGTCCTATACTATGTACTAATCTAATTGTATACTATAAATTAGTTCAAACAAGAATTCTAATCCATCTCAGTCTCTGTCTCAAATCAATATAAAATCTGAGTAACTAACTTTTGTAAAAATCTAAGTAACTTACTTTGGTGTAAAATTTGACTATATGAGTAACTATTAATCTAACATAGAAATAATAAGATGATTCATTTTTGTTCCTAGTAAATAGAGAAGAACAAAATCAGAAAAATTACCAAAAAAAAAGGAAAAGAAAAGGAAAAGGCTACATAAAGTAAAATATTTAACTGAAAGCACATAAAACTACACGGGCCACTAGTTCCTAAACCTTCCACCGACGAAATTGAAAGCAATTGCCAATTAGATGGCAGAAAATAAAGTGAAGAAAAATTTTGGGGATTCAAATAAATTCTTACCAAAGACAAGATTCCTTTGTAATTCCTAAAGATTGCGTGGAGAATGATATTTTAGAATCCAAAGAATTGGAGAAACTATTATTGGGCTTATTGCCAAAGCTTGAAGTGAGCATCCAAAGAGAATATAATTAAAGAAAGAGAGAATGCGGGGAGACAGACTAACGAGGAGAAAAATTGAAAGATTGTGGAGCCCTAGTTAAAATTATAACTATATGGCTATATAATTTTACTTAATAAACTAATATATATAGGACGGGCCTGAGGTGGGTTTAATTAAACCCATAACCCGTCCCAGACCTAGCTGGCTGTTGAATATTGGACTCAATACCCACCTCAAAATCTATTTAATTAGACCCAAACCAATCCCTAGTAAGGTGGGTTTAGGACGGGGCCCTAGATTATCCGGACCCATTACTATCCTTACAAGACACTTAGTATTGAGGAAGACCAATACAACCATTTAGTGGATGGAAATCCTAACTTGGATGAGATAACTGCGTGTATTTGTCCTCAAGGAACAAAATGGGTGTAGGAGAAAAAGAGACACAAGTCATTCAAGTTTAGAGATCTGGACAAAACCGTCAGGGTGTGGCTCTACTTTATTTCATCAAAGATGCTTCCATTAACGCACATTTGTGATGTGAATAAGGATTGTGTCATCTTCCTCTATGTAATCATAACTAGAAAAACTATTGACTTAGGCCAATTAATCTACTCTGTTATTCCCCAATCTACCAACTCACCTCAAGATGGCATATGGTTTCCATCTCTCATTACTGCTTTTTATGATGGAGCTAGAGTTAAAATGGGCTTGGATGAGGAGCAATTGCAACCAAGGAATGTTATACATGAAAACACCATAGACAAAATCTTCAGTTTGAGCAATGATAACCCTAACATAGGCAACCTTAACATAAGTAGTTCTTCCCCTTCTCATATTCACTTACTGCTGGATATACATGTCCATCCAAAGTTGAAGCTAAGGGAACGTATCAAATGCTTGGAGATTTATGTGCTAAGCAGTTTACATATCAAAATGGTTGTATTGGAGCAATTGAGCAGATGTTTCACACTTGTGCACAACAAATGGTGTTGTCATGTCTACTTTCTCTGCTCTCCCAATAGGTCCAAACATTGATCTACCCCGACTAATGACTCCAGTGAGGATGAAGATAATGATGATGATTGAGGTTTCCTTAAATAAGTTTGTCATATCTTTTGATGTTTTACTGCGGAGGACTAATGGATGAACAATTTCTTTGTTTCTTATGTTATTTGAAGGATGTGTATCAAATAATATGGATGCTTTAAGATGATTTTGTTGTTGTAGTTTAACTTATTTTAATTTGTATCAAATAATTTGAAGAACAAGTTTTAACATGCTTTTGTTGTTGTAGTCTAACTTGTTTGATCCTTAATTTGTATGTTTTAAGATGCTTTTCTATCCATTGCATGATTTTGATTACTTTAGTTTAATAATCTGTTGGATTGTGAGGATTATTCAAAATACAGGATTTGTTTGTGGTTTGCTAGAATCCGTGTTTTTGAGATGATCTTTGAATTAATTTTTCTATGGATATAGTTTTTGTTTTAATGGTTACCATGGCAGGGAACTTGAGGTTTTTACTTTAGTTGTCAGTTGAATTTTGTGGGAAATTTTGGTTGTGTTTAGTTTACTATAGTTGTGGTGATTAATGGTGGATTTGGTCAGATTTACTTCTAATTTTTATTTTGTTAAGCTAAATTTTGCATCCAGATTAATTAACAAATTCATGTTGAATTGGGGGTTGAACTTAGGTCTGGGTATGAGCGTCTAGTTCAAGGGAGAAATTGGTTGAAGAGAGGTTTTGATCCTTAGTTTGGTAGCAATTGAAGTTGGGTGTCTGGGATTATATCATGAGTTAGGTGCACACAGGCAGTTTTTGTTTGATGTTGAGAGGATTTGATACTAGGTCTTTTGCCCTACTAATTTTGTTGTCATTTGCTAGAATGGGTAGTCGATCCCTCACCTTTTGGCCCTTAAATCTACCACAATTTTGTTGTAGCAATGACTCAAAATTGAAGCAGAATTAATAGGAACAAGGCATTTGAAGAGATTTTGCTGGAATGACTTGGGCACTTAGCTAAAGCTAAAGCTCACCAATGCACTTTTTCTCTCTTATTCATGTAATTTGATTTAATATTTTTCGTCTTTCTTTAAAGTGAGATAATTAGTAATCAAACATTGTACTTAATTGATGCATTGACATGGACTATTTTCACATGACGAGCCACAGCTATAATTACTTTTAACCAATGCATCCAAATTAACAAATTTTCCAACATGCATATCATTGAAAGTCATTCTAATGCTACAACAATTATACAAATTTCTAGATAACTCCATTGATCTCAACCTACATCTTTACTCTAATTTCAATAAAAATAATAATACAAATTTTTCTTCATTTAATTTTTCTCACTCAAAACTTTACCCTATACCATACAAAATATTTATCCATTCTTTAATACACATACATGGATAATCTAAAATATGAACTATTATTCACCATTTCATGATAACCATCTAGGAGGCATCATAGGATAATAGACATGCATTCTTGGGGGATTGCCTACTCTAACACCAATTCCAAACATTGGATGCATATAATCTATGGTACTTCCAGCCTGTAATTATATAATATATTAATCTTAATAAGAAATTTAATTACCAAGTACACATATGTTGATATGAAGAGTATACCAATTACAAATACAAATTAAAATCCCAAACTATCATGACTTATATATTGATACGGATTGATAATATGATGGGTCTCATTCATTGAGGAACCACTACTTGAAGGCTATACAAGACATCAAACGAAAGGCTGAAATAAATAACCAAATCAATAATAACTATCATATCTTCTACACTCAAAATACTAATCAATAACTAAACTTTGATTGCAAATCTCAACTTGCCAATATTTAAGGAAGTATATTTTGTGTATTGCCATGCAAAAGGTGCAATGAGTATGCCATAGATCAATAAGGTTGTTGCATCTGTTGCAAGAATGTACCACCACCATACTTGGTAGAGTAGAGAATGTCTGTGGTAGAGAAGAGAATGTCTGGGGTGTTGAGGACAATGGACAACCACTCCTATTAAAAGTAGTACTTCCATTTTCTTTGCATGTACCCACATTTGCATTAGGTTGGGAAGTCTCACATTTCTGCTTAGTCTTACTACCCTTATTATACTTCAATTTAACATTCTTTGTCGACCAATCTAATTTGTCCTCCTCCATGTCCATATTAGTTGTGTAAATAATAACCTTATGCCTATGCTGACTAGAAAATTACAAATTCACAATTAGCATCATACAATTTCAATACATAAATCACCATCAACAACTACTAAACAACAACCAATATGAACACGTAAACCAGCAAACATTGATATAATTTAATAAAATACTATCACTTACAACACAACATCCATTTCATTTACCCGCATGCACTGTAGCTTTGTTTCTTGGCCCGAGATCAACCTTTTGTCCTGATTCTATTAGGGTTACTCACAAATGCATCATGGCTATACTTAGGAGGATCACCAATCTCCCCTTCATGCTCAACGTCATAGGAGTTATCTTTAGTACTACATTCATCATGTACATTATTTTGACTTGAAAACTCACACTCGGCTTCACTAGCCAACTTTTTAACACTTTTCATAGACATCATCGTTGCAACTTTAGATTGAGAAGAAATGTAAGACATATTCAAACATTCTTTCATCAAATTTGCAAACCTAAGGTGTTGCATGTCAAATGCCAGTATAGGTGATGAAAATCTACTTTTCAATTGCATTCCTATCTTAATAAGCCAATGGGAGTGTATACTCTTACTTGGTAGAAAGGAAAGCCTCAAACACTTAAAGCCCGCTATAATATGTCGCATGGTACTCCAATCAATAGCATTACTCATACTGAAATGTGGAAAGTCATCTTTTTGAAGATCTAAGTAATTACACGGGACTTGGATAAAACTTTGTAATCCTCCCTTGCACTTCAAAGATAGAGTAAGGGTAGATACTAAAAGCCTACTAATGTTGAAGGTGGTTCAAACCATTCCTTTTCATTAGGATTAGTTCTTTTTTGTATATCCTTATTCTATATTCTATCAAACTCGTATTTTGTAGCTGCTGCGCATTCAAACTTGAAAAGGACCTCTCTGATTCTCAAAGAATAAGGGGCAAGGGGATTGATCGAGAAAGATCTCTTATTTTTATTATAGGATCATGATTGGATCCGCATATGTTTGGTAAAGAGAATAATCTTCTCCTTTGAGAATAATTAGCCCAGTTTGAAGACGCTCGTATACTGAACGTCGGGAAATAATACCTAGAGCGGGAGATTCAATTAATCGAGATTCAAAAGCTGAAATTTCACCTCTACCATCAATAGGTTTAGCCAGGTCATTTATACGAGTAATCATTTAGTAAATTTAAATGAGTCATTTTTCTTTGGTGAAATCAAATACATGAATGAACAAAGTAATGTTTTACAAAATCGTTCTTTTTTTTCTCCAAAGAATTACTACAGGTCGTAATTGATTCAAAAATTAGATTATAGGAGTTATTGGGTTCTTCCCAGAATTTGTGTTACTTTATAAAAAAAACCTTGGTTTATACATACAATCACACATAAACTTTTCCTCTTCTAAATCAACAATCACAACATGTTGCTTAACCTCTAGATTATCATGTTGGCCAAAGATAAACTCATGCTTTTTCTCACTGACATCACGTTGCCTCTCCAACAAAAGGCCTTACTCAGCCTCAATCTCATTACGTATAACATATTAGATTTTTCTACAACAAATTCTAGTTGTATGTTTCTCTAAGTTTACAAGAGGGCCAAGCCCGACATCAAGTTTCCTCTTTTCATGCTCATTTTGGTTGTAAATAAAATCACTTCTAATCTTTTGTAATGTTCTATTGAAATGCTTCAAAAAATGAGTCAATGTTAGTACTTGATTAACCAATAATTTGATTAGTGAAATTAGAAACTCTGCCCATTGTATGATTTCATCCTTGCAAAAAATACACCTTGAAAATATGCTTCACACTACATTTCCCTTTTCTCATAATTATCAGTAACCTATGGATGTTCTGCTACTTTATGATCTTCAATCAATTTTGCATAGCATTATTCAAATTCCTCCACAGTATAGCACTTTCTCAACAACCCACCAACTCGAAACAAAATTGATGATTTTTCACTCTTTGTCTAATATTTCTTCATAAGTGCCAACTACAAATTCTATAGGTAGCTTGTGGAAATTCACTAAGAATTGCTGCTCACATGGAGAAGTCTTGGTCGGTTAGAACCAAGATTAGTTGTTTCCCGTTCATTGCATCAACAAATATTCTAAATAGCCAACAACACGACTCTATAGTCTTGTTATATATAATTATAGCCCCAGACACACAAGTCAAGCAATGATTATTCACACTAGAGAATAGGACAAGTGAAAAACAACATCTATTTGTTTTGTAAGTATGATCAAATGTGAGCACTTCTCCAAACAACTCATATTCAGCCCTAGACATTCCAACACACCAAAACAATTTAGTAAAGGACCCGTCCTCATCAACTGTGTATTTAAATATCATACCCTCATCCAATTTTTTCATGTTCTCCAATGTTAATAACAAAGTTTTCACATCCCCACTTCAATTCTTTTTTGTATCTACTTGTATAACCAATTATACACATCTTTTCTTTTGAATGTCATTTTTCCAGGGCCACCAACCAACATTTCCATAAAATTAAAAATAAATAATGGTTTAATACCATAATCTGTCATTATTAACAAGATCGACTTATCTGCATCTAGTGAATACCTATAATAATTATAAATCAAAACTAATAATGTACAACATTATGTATCATCTAAATTAAAAAATGCTACAATCATACCTCCTGCCGCATCCTTCCAAGGAGTGATTGTGTTGTGATTTGAATCTTGTTACAACATATTGGTTAGAATTGCAATGATGCAATATTCGAAAACTAGCTTTGCAACTGCACTTGAAATCAAGTTTTGGTTCTCAAAATCGAACAAAAATCTCACCACATTGCTTATGATACCCTTCACAATTACAAACCCATTTTCTATTTTTTATGTGACCATTATAACTTTTCACAAACTATTTTCGAATACGAAAACCAACAATGCTAGCATATGCAACATAAAATTTTTTGGCATCATTTACTATGGAAAATTTTAATTGTCGAACAATATCCTCATACATATCTTTTGAGTCCCCATCATCAATATCTTTCCAAGACTTAATTCCATCTCTATCACTAAAATAAGCATCACTACAAGAATTTGAGCTACATTCACCCTCCAAATCAAAATAATTACTTTCATCCATATTTTCTTATACAACACTACATCTCAAACAACATTAAACACTTAGAATATAATATGAAACACTAGCTCATATGACTTTGTACGTTGCCTACAATATTATAATACATATTTTTTGAAATTCACATGGCAAGTATGTTTCACAAAAGCCTTCATCAAGGAGTATTCAACACAACAACCATCAATTTCAAATACTCTAAGCCAATAAATCGAACAACTATCATTTATTGAACTAAGCCACATACACAACATATTAAACCCACTTCAATTCATAACAATGTCTACAATTCCCTACACTAAATTTTTCAGTACAAAAATTTATTCTTCCTAAAATCTCAATACCCATGTGTCCTTTGCAAAATGCTATACCTCAAATTGAGTATTTAATTGTCAAATTTGAGAAATGGTTAATAATTCCCAACTTTTTCCATGATAATATGTGAACAAGCAAGCAATTTATATTTACTATTTCATACAAATGTCAATAATTCACTCCACTTGAATCTTCATTACCCCTGAAAAAATAGGAAGAAAAACAAAAAAGTATGCTTAATTGGAAAAAATTCTTCTTTCCCGAGCAATTAGTTGGTTTTAGTGGGTATTATACATATTTGCCTAAAACACTTTCAAGAAAAAAACACTACAATGCATACACACCTACAGTGTTTTCACCACAATTATTCAACTATTTTTCACAAAAATGGTTTTGAAATTTCTCACCCTTTTCTTGCCTCGAGAATTTTTGGTAGAGATTTTGATTCAATCTTCTTTTGGTCTTCTTTCTCGATTCTCATGGTGGAAGATTCACTTCTTCAAGAAAAATATACTACAACTGATGAGGTTGAAAGTCGTATTTAGTGAAAAGGGTTGTGTTTGGGGTGATTCGACCAAAAAAGTCGAACGATCTAACGGTGATATACTTTAAGGTTTGAGATTTGCACCAAACAACAAACATTAAACTAGTTGAGGTGTCCCCGACGAAGGCACTCCGACACTCAAGTTAGTTTTAATTGAAATAAGGTAATCAAATAGAATAGTAAGAGCGTATAGTGTATATGGCATTACCTGGAGTGTGGCTAGCAGTGATGTATTTATAGCCTTTTTCTGGTAGATAATATGTCTAAAATGCCTCTATCAAATGTAGATGGCTCTTGTCTTTGCCTGGGAGTTAATGGCCATTTACTATTCTAGTACTATTCTAGGTACAATCATTTCCTACTTTCTAGAGTGAATAGTACTCTAAGTAGGCGCCTCCCTACCAAAGTTGGTGGTAGAGACTGTACTGGGTGGCACACGCCATTAATGCGAAGGCACACTACTTGTCAAAATATTAAATACGACAAGGATATGAGTCATTGCTGGAGTGAGCGCTCTAATCAACAATCATCAAACAAACAAGATGGTCGACTAGATGGATGGTTGAACTGACAAAGTGGTTTGAAGCCTCCCATTGGTTACAATTGAGAACAATTCATTTGACCAGGTGGTTATGGTCGAGTGATTCGGCCCAACTGAGTCCAGAAGCATTGTTGGTTGTGCATATTAAGTAGGCCTAGGGTCCCTTTCTAAGGTCCATAGCTTGTTAGTTTAGGCCTACTGAGCTATCCCATGTCAACAACGTATACATATCCACATTGTCTTCACCACAATTATTCATCTATTTTTCACAAAGAAGTTTTCAAAAATTCTCACCTTTACTTGGTTCGGGAAGTCTTGGGAAAGACTTTGAATCCATCTTCTTTCAATCTTCTTTCTCGTTTACACATAGTGGAAGAGTGAAGACTCATTCTATTTCACAAAATATTTTTCCAGCCTTAATGGGATTTGTTTCATCTTAGATTTACATCTATATCCTTTATATTTTCTTTTTTATTTTTAAATTTTTACTGACAGAGGGAGTTTTTAGGCTTTTGCTAAATAGAGATTTCTTCATTTTTTTAAAAAAGGGGTACAATCACTAAGGTGACAAGTTGTTATTGGAAATTATGGTCCAACATGTACCATGCCTATTGGACCATAGATTGCCTGAAGTGTTGAATTTAAAGTTTAAATATTAACAAATTCTAAGTACACGTGTATATATATTAATAAAAAATAATAAATGTGAAACTATGT
>JACGDI010000953.1:14499-28469 GCA_014898725.1 Jacaranda copaia | reverse complement strand
GATTACGGAGAAATTGGAGGTTTAATTGGATTAGGAAAAGGATAAAGAGATTAAGATCTAATAGAATTGTGTTTATCTACTCGGTTGTTTAGCAGGTCCCCTCGGCCCACCAAAAATAATTGTGGGAGATTATCATAATCCCTGTTAATGTAATCTCATATTTAATACCATGAATTATGTTTGGCATTATAATGTATTCAGATCTTTTACCTTACGTTTGATATTTGCTAATTATTGCTATATTGTTTTTATTTTTTAATTATGCCCCCACACTTAAAAAAACTCGTTCAATGCATGAGATCCATACTATTGATTAATGGATGTCCGAAAAGTTGATATTATTCAAAACCTATGCCTATTCCATTCATAGATGTATGCATTGGCACCAAAATTAGCAACATTTGTGCTCACATGTATAAACGTGATTGCCCAAGCGCCACAAAGTGTATAGTTCATTATCAAGAAAAGAATAGCATAGCTGCGATATCATACGTGGACTACACACCAAAATGTTAATAAAGTATAGGCATTTTAAGCACATAAGTACACCAATGTTTGCAATAAAATTACTCAGGTATCAAGGTATTAACTTGACACAAAAGTGAAAAACCTTCAATTTTTAAATTCTGAAAACATTTTTGGGGAATTCCCAATAATTTTATTATGCAATTTAAATGATATAATCATCACTGAAAATATTAATCAATACAGAGATTACGAATCTCAATCTCAACTTGAAATTTGAATAGCTCTTAACTATAGCTACAGTTTAGGCTCAACACAGCCTCGAAGATAATTTGCTCTAACGCAATTGCTATAATCACATGCATCAAACGAAAGACAAATTACCATTAAAACCATTATTAGACCATAATAGTAGAAATCAAATGTGGCCTTAAAAATTAATAAAATTTAAGTTACTTGAATTTAATTAGTTTCAAATTTAATTCGATTAACTATCAAATAAAATTGAGGCCTTATTTTTTTAGCTTAGATAAATACTAAAAAAATTTAAAAATTTATTTATTTAACTAGATTCAATCCATTTATTGTCCCACTTAATATAATATTATTCTCAGCTTTGTTTTTATTATTCGACATGCATGAAATGAAATGGATGCATGTTTTATTCTAATCAACTTAAATAGATGGGGTCGATGGGAGATCAAGAAAGTCCATCGCTTTAAATCAATTTAAATGATCGATTCTTTTACTACAAAAAAAACTTGTTTTTGTGATCGTTAAATTAGTCACAAATTCAATGAAAAAGAGGTCACTAATAGTGTTATTGTTCGCCCTCATCACAAATTAAAATTTGTGACCACTGAGGCATGTAATCACAAATTAGTGACTGCGTAATTTTTTAAATTCCGTCACAAAATAATTGACAAAAGAGTGAACAAATGGTCACTAATCAATAACCACTTAGTGACTGATTTTGGAAGGTCACTGATAGGTGATCACCAAACGGTCACTGATCAATGACCGCTTAGTAACCAATTTTATGGGGTCACTGATAGTCAATCACTAATTAGTGACCGCTTTGTGATCGATTTGGTGGGATCACTAATGGTCAGTCACTAAGTGGTCACTAACTACTGACTGCCTAGTGATTGATTCGACAACGGTCACTAATTTTTTTATAATATTTTTTTACTTTTTAATGTTAAATGGATACTCTTTATTCTCATTTACAACAGTGTAAAACTACACAATTCAAAATAATAACTCACATTAAAAAATACAAAATTATATCAAAAATTCAACAATATTATGTATATATATATATATATCTAAATTCATAAACAAAACAAAGATCT
Source organism: Jacaranda copaia (assembly GCA_014898725.1). Classification (NCBI taxonomy): domain Eukaryota; kingdom Viridiplantae; phylum Streptophyta; class Magnoliopsida; order Lamiales; family Bignoniaceae; genus Jacaranda; species Jacaranda copaia. The sequence continues at coordinate 26,649 of JACGDI010000953.1, read as the reverse complement.
TTAAATGTAAACAAATTCATTCAATCCAACCATGTCAATTAAAAAACAAAGTAATCCAACTACTATGTTCATAAGGAACTACAAGACTAAAAAGTAATTCAAAAATTATGTCCAAGAGCATCAGGATCAACTTCGCTCAATCCATGGTCCACAAAGCTACTTCTAGCACCTAATTATTTCAGTTCATAATAGAGAAAAAGTCATGCAACTACAAATTTCTTACAAAGATCAATTAATTTACCAAATCATGGACAACATGAGCATAAAAGACATAGGTAAAAAATATAGAAAGATTTGTTTAGAGGAAGAGGACAAAAGTATAGGCACATCATCACAAAAGCACTCAAAACATATGATATCTATCAATAAATGACAATCACACTGCTTGTGTTTCTTCCAAAGACTAAAAATTCTCTATTTTCAAGAAATAAAATTAATAAACTCTTAGACATAATATATACTAATTAAAAAGTGATCTATATAAGAGAAAATAAAAGGCAAATAAATGTTCAAATTACAAAATACTTAGGGAAAAAGCAATAGATTGATCCATACCAATATGCAAAAGAAAGAGTGTTTTCCAATAGCAAGTTCGCCTAAGTATAGATGCATGAAAGTTAGTGTGGAATCAAAATAGGGATTCCAAATAGTGTATATTGCTTTGTTCAATAAAATCCTTAAGTATTAATTAGAAAAAAACACTGAAAAATATCATTACAAATAAGATATGAACCACATACTTCTTACATGGTCTAAAGACAATATAAACCTTAATTAATACCTAATCATTCTTTAATGCATTATTCCCTTTAATATATATCTATATATATTATTAACTTTTCATTACATATACTTTTAATATGATGAATGCAGAATTTTGTCTTTAACTTAGATATGCATTTGGTTCATTTTGTCTTAAAATATGCATGCTACATATATATATATATATATATATATATATATGCATATATCCAATCAAGAAAAGTCCAAAACTATCTTTTTCTGCTAATTTTGAACTTGAGATGAGCTCTACACATTGAGATGCCATTATTTAGTCAAAATAATCTAGTACATAATTCCAAAGCCAAATTTTATCATAATCTAGACCAAGACCCGCCACCATCTTCTTTGCATCATACAAGTTATTTAGGAAAGTCTCATCTTTTGATTAGAATTCAAAATTAGAATTACAAGCTCGTTGAGTTTTTACAATGCCCCAAAATGTAAAATTAGAATTACAATTAATAATAAACATGTTGATTACATAATTCATAAACGCAATTCATATAATGAATATGTAACTTATTGTAAATGTATAAAAAAACATAATAAACAAAATATTGACCACATAATTTATAAACACAATTCAAACAATTATAACTTAACACTAAAATAAATTACCTATTTACGATGCCCCCAAATGCAAAATTTCGAACTTGCAATATTAAAAAAAAATTCATTTAAACTAAATTCAAAAAAAAAATAGCAGCAGCATCCGATTTTGGAGAGACTAGTAGCTATTGGCCTTTCCAGTAGACCTAGCACCTTTGAGAAACCTAGCGACCCAATTGTTGCTAGGTCTACTAGGTTTTGAGGCTAGGTCTGGAGGGGGAAGACAAGGGGCTCCTCAGTGCTAGCTCCCGGTCATCTTGCCGACATATTTATCAACGAGAAATCTGGAAAAAAAAATAAAAGGAAAGAAAAAAGAAGGGAGGAAGAGAGTTACCAAAACCCAGGTAGTAAAAAGTAAGGGAAGGGATAGAAATTGAAATGTCAATAGGGGCTAGGGTTTAGTCATTTGTGGGTTTTAGATCTTTTATTGTTTTACATTTTATTTTGATAATTTTTATTAAATTATAGTAATTAATTTTCTTGATTTTTAAATTTTAATTTTAATTTTTCGCTAGTTAGTTATATATGACTTGATTCATATCTTTGTACTTAATATTTTTTCATATTATATTTTAATATAATTTTAAAAAATTAGATTTTATGATAACTATTGAATATTGATATTCAGTTTTAGATATGTAGATATAATAATGTTAATTAATAAAAATATTCTCTATTATTAATATATTGAGGGTTAAAATTTATAGAGTTGCAAAATTTTAGGATTTAAAGTTTAAATTTTATATTTAGATAAATTTTATTATAGTTTTCTAAAATAATAATAGTACAAATCTACAAAATAAAGTTATGAAATAATATATTTATCTTATATTATATGTATAGAGTATAGTTAGATATTGTAAAATATTTAAAAGTTGTTTGGGTGAGTTTATAATGTTCTCAAAATATTTTATAAGATGTTTGGTAGTTTATAAGATGTCAAAAAGTATTTCATAATCTTTTTTAAGAAAAGAGCTTATAAAGATTTTAAAATAAAATATTAGAAATTTATAAACTCTTTGTAAAAAGATAAAGAGTTTTTAACTTATTCTTAAGATTTTAACAAGTTTGCTGAATTTTAATTATATTAATTATAAAATTATCATTATTAATACCTTATAAGCTCCAAGATCTTGTTATCCAAACACTTTAGTAATCTAAGCAAGCAAACCAAGTATTGATATATTTTCTAAATAATGAATTATACATTTATCAATCACATCTAATCCTATCATACCAAGCAAACGAGCCCTATATGTTTGTAAATTTATAGGTTGATGATATGTATGTATATATGTATATATATGTAAAGATTGTAAAGAAATGATGTGTAATTAATTCAATTCATAAGTTATTTTGATATTTTATATTTTTTTTAAATTATAAATAACAAATGATGTATTACTTTAAAGAAAACATTCGTAAATTAAAATTACTCATCATTTCTTTACAATTAAAGAAAGCATTCACCAATTTTAATAAAAATGAACTACTTAACTATTTAAATGTATTATTTAATTATATATGTAATATTTATCTATTTAAATTATAATTTATAAAAATATAATATAATTAGATGAATTAATTTTATTAATTACAAAAAATATAATAATTAATTTTTTTAATTAGTCAAATTAATTTTATTAATATAATAAGTTATCTAATTAACTTAAAGTATTATATAATTATTTAATGACTACTTTTTTGATCCAAGGGAAATCGATCACTAATTTAGTGATCACTTTTGTGACCCAAGAAAAATCGGTAACTAATTTAATAACCGCGTTTGTAACCAAAAAAAAAAAAAATCCATCACTAATTCAATGATTGATCAGTGACCTCCATGTTTGGGGTCACTAATTCCATCACAAATTGGTCACTAATCTGTTACTATTTTATTAAAAAGGTTTCAAATAGAATCAATCACAAATTAGTTACAGTTTATGGTCGAGAAACTTGAATTCTTACTGTCGTTCTCAAATAAAATTGGGTTGGGGGTGAGGGGGGGCAGAGGTTTTAGTACAATGAAATTTCATACTTGTTTAGATTTTTTATTTATCTTGTTTTGGTCTTTTTTCCTTATTTTTTATTTATCTTGTTTAAATATTCTTCATAATTCTTTAATCAATCTTTTGTATTCGTTGGGGTCCTTGCTTTCATATACTATATTTATATTTCTTGATGGCAGCAATAAAGAAAGCAGCAAAGAGCTAAACTAGGATTTTGTTGGCAATGCAACACAATGGCTCAAGAAATATATTCTCATCTTCAACACAAGGCACTAATGGCTTTCGACTAGAAGAAATTAAGCAATCATGACAAAACTACCAAAAAAAGAAATTATTACTGGAATTTTTTTTATTTTTAATAAGTATTGTCTCAATTTAACCGATCCTTTTCATGTTGCAGATGGAATTTGATACAAGATGGGAATATGGCAAAGGGAGATATGAAGAGGTTGAAGGCCTATGAGAAAGCAATGAGGACTTGACAAAACGGATAGACAAAAATATGAATGCCAAGAAAATTAAGATTTTTTTCAAGGTGTTTCTGAATGAATAATGCATAACATAATTTGTATATTAATGTTCTTTCTTCGCTGAAATTACACATTGTTTCTTCCCAGTTTTATTTGTTTATGAGATCAATTATTGTTTGTCTTTGTCGTCCTATAATATATTATTTTTGCTTCTCAAATTAAGTATAAGCAGTGCTTTTGAACTTTGAAATATGTTATCTTTCATGTCGCACCCACAATTAGTTTAGTGAGAGTTATACTTCCTCCATATGATGAACATATTAGCATAGTAGATACTTTATGGAGGACTAGAAGGCACCTAAAAATGGATTTGCATATTAATTATACTAGTTCATTGCCTAATTTTCTTTTCAATTATCTTTCTATAATACGATGAGAAATTTTTTTCATATTTCTAAGATTGATAGATAAAGATGTGGATGCGCATGGAAATCATGTGCAAAGGTCGCTAGTAACTATCTATACTATTATATATAGCACAACGTTGTGGGATCCATAATTGTTTAATTTTAATTCTAATTGTGTAATTTTCACCAAATGTCAATAATTTTGAGTTTTTTTAATTTAGTTGAAAATTTTTCACTGATTGTTTATTTAATTTTATATTTCATTTTGATACGATCAACCTATTTATTATAACTAAAATATCATGTTGTGTTTATCCAAAATTACAATTTAAATTTTTGTCTCATAAGATAATTCAAAAAATATCTATAATCATATTTTTATCTCACTAAATAAGTTTATGATTTAAAAAATATTTTATAAGTACCATATTAAGTACTCTTATCACAAATTCTATCTTAAAAATTTAATTTGTCACAATATTAATAGATAAATATTTTATTTGCTTTGTATATAAATTTTGTTATTCTACAATCATTGTTTTTACATTTTGTTTCTACATTATTCGTCGTACAATTCTATATCTATACTATTATATATAGCACAATGTTGTGGACCCACAATTGTGCAATTTTAACCAATTCTAAGTTTTAGAATTTTGAGTTTGATAATTAAATTAAGAAAAATCTCATTGGTTGTTAATTTGATTTTTCTTATTTTTATTTTAATATAATCAAACTTATCTATTATAATTAAAACATGAGTTCATGTTTATCCAAAAAGTGAATCACACATTTTTATCTCATCAAATAATTCAAAATATTCATAATCATAAATTTTTATCTCAATTGATAAGTTTAAAATTCAAAAGACACTTTATCAACACAATTAAGTACTCCTAAAAAAATATTCTATAAATTTCATTCCATAAAACAAATCATTTCTCATTTTTCTATACTACCAAACTAGGATTATTATTTTTTTCTTTTAATCCTCTCTATTTTTCTTCATCTTCTTCTTTAAGATAACCCTAATAAAATCTCTTTCATCTTAAATTCTCAAGTGAATGTTCATTACATCATGTATCTGCATTCATATTTTTTTCATTTTTTTATTGTTCCATTCTCAATATATATATATGTATATATATATATGCATGAAAGCGTAACATCATGTGTTGATGCATTAATTGCTCAATTATCATTTAGATCTCTTTTTTTTTTTTTGCTTTTTCTTTTATGTATGTGTATATGTAATGAATAAATATTTTGTTGATAATAAAAGATATTAGAGAAGTTTGTAAATAGGTGTCCTACATTTAATAGTGATAAATCTAGAAGATTACAAAGTATTTTTCTTTTTAATTACTAGCAAACCACTTTATTTTTGTTTTTTTTTTCCTTTATTTCCACATTCACTTTTTCGATTTGGGAGTTTTGAACTATTACCAAGATGTATAAGATAGTTCTTTAAGTTACAAGTTTTGTTCTTTTCTTTTCTTTATGTTCTTTTTTCCCTTGTTTGGTCAATTATAGTAATTTGGTTTAGTTTCTAATTCATTATAGTTCCTCTTTTTTGGGTGAACTTTTCTATTCAATATTCTCTAAATTCATATATTTTTCTTCTTCTATTTTGGACCAAGAATATCATGTTTGCAAAATAGTTTTTACAATTCTATTTTTAAAAATTATTATTATTTTCACTTTCATTATTTTATTGTGGTTTTTATTCATATTTTTTCTTTATCAAATTAGTTCAATATTTTTCAAGTCACCTGTGTGTAAATAATGTGTGTATAATTTACATACATATATATACATATATGCACCAGTTTTCCCCTTTTCAAATTTACTTGGTTTTAAGAACTACTAGTTAATTTTTTTTCATTTTGATTAATTAATTTAATTTTATTTATTCATTATAAATCCTTTTTATTTGATTAATTAAATAACCCAAGTTTCTCTAAAATATCCTATTTTGATGTGTTACATAATTTTTGTAGTTTTATCTCTGTTTGTTATTTTTTGTATATGCAACAAGAATTTTTTAAACAATATTTTATATATTTCTGAACTTCTTCTTGATTTAATATAGAACATACAAGCTAATAAAGGATCTTAGTTTTTAAGATCAAATAATTTTATTACTAAAAAATATTTTTGAAATAGTACAAAGTTTATATTTTTTTATGTGGATTTACTTGACCCAAATGAATTAGATCACGATTTGAAACTAAAGAAGTGGATCCTTTACAAAATAAAGTTCAAAGTAGAAAAGGTGTTCATATCTATTACCCTCATTATAAAAAATTAGTTGCATATTTACATTTTTTTAGTCTAATTTAGTTAAATAAATATACCATGCATAAAACGGGGTTTATGCTAGTACTATATATAAAGCACCTACCTTCTTTCTAGTATGTTTTGAAGTAGTTTTCGTAAAATACCTTTATTGTTATTTTCTGTTCTCATAACTACTTAGGTTATCTTTTCTCTTTTTCAATATTTTTTTCTTTTCAATTTTTTTGTTTTTTTGCTTTTTCCTTCTTTTGTTTTTTTTCTTTTACTAATCACTAACAATTAATGAATGCATTGAAAATATTAAAATTATAATAATATTTAAAAGAACAAATGAATGTTTAAAGAATTTTAGCACCCACACAAAGTATGCCAACATTACTAGTTAAAAGGAAGGAAGGACTCCTCTTTTTAACTTTCAACTTGAAGATCAAACTCTTAGAAACATTCATATCAAATCAAAACTCTAATATCCATAGTAGATCTTAAAAATTCATTCAAATTCAATTTGTTAAATATGCTAACTCAAGCTTAAGCATATTTTATTAATTGATTAATTTAGGTTAAACCCGATATAATCTTCAATAAATAAAATAATGACACATGCATGAAAAATCAAGCTATTCAAATTTAACTTGGCTTAATTAATTATCAAATCATGTTCAAACATAATTTTTTAAACTCAAATAAAATTCAAACCAAGTTGGAACAATCACAATTGTACTAGCTTCCACAGCCACTTGTTTCACTCAATCCAAATCTGTTTTAAATACAAATTCACGATCTCTTGTTCTGCTCAACCCAATTTCTATACAAACTATTTTAACAATCATTAATTCAGCTTGACTTAATTTGCTTCCAAACAATTTAAATTGATAATTATCTTTACAATATATATCAGTTTTGCCATGATATACTCGAGAAGAGGTTGTGGATATTGCTTTGGACAATGAAATAAAGTGAGAAACTGGGGCCGGGGAAAGGAGTATAAGAGAAATAAGAGAATCGTTCAACCTCAAAGGAGTCATAAATTGAGAACGAGAGAAATACTGCTAACGAAGAGTATTTCATTCTATTGTCTACCAAGAAAGAGTCCCTATATCAATTATGAAAAACAAAACTACGTACGAAAGAATCCCTACATCTGTCAGTTACATATCAGAAAGAAGACCATAACGAAAAAGATCCTCAAAGCTGTACATCCCATTCCGATCTTCCGGCTTCTTCACCGGAGCCGTCGGGCTTTTTCCTTCTTCTTCCGCCTTCTTCTTTGCATCATGAATCTTGACAGGCTCGTCTTGCTTATTAGATGAAGATGGAGATGAACAAAGGCCGGCGAGGTCCCGGCGGATAGACCCGAAGAAGAGGAAGTCGAATGGTGTGATAACCCATGTCGACATGGCTGGCTGAATGGGAGAATTCCTCGAGTAAAAGAAATTGGAAAAAATTTCAGGGAATTTTGTGCGGTTTTTGGTGCTGCGTTCTGATGGAGGAAAGTAATGAGCGTGAAGAGGGTTTTATCGGGGGGCGAAAGGAGTTTGGATTACGGAGAAATTGCAGGTTTAATTGGATTAGGAAAAAGATAGAGAGATTGAGAGATCTAATGGACTCGGTTGTTTGGCGGTTCTCTATATATAACTGCTTTATTTGAAATTTAAAGATAATCCAAATTCGATTAAATTTTTAAAAGATAATAATAAAATATTAAGTTCCTTGAATTTGACTGGTCACCGATGTTCGATTTAACTAAAATTCATCTAAATTTAATTCAATTGACAGTCACATAATTTTTTTAACTTAGATAACTTTCAAAAAAAATTGCAAACTAACTTATTAACTTGAATTAATCCATTTATTGCCCACTTAATATAATATTGTGCATATCTTTATCGTTAGGATTCGACATGCATGGAATGAACAGGATGCATATTCTACTCAAATCAACTTTACAAGATGGCATCCATGGGAGATTAAGAAAGTCCATCATTTTAAATCAATACAAATGGTCAAATCTACGGTAGAATTTTATGATAGAAAAACTTGATTCATCCGGTTGTGTTCAAATAAAAAAGTATAATAATATTAAAAAAATTAAAAAAGGAAAAAGAAGAAGAAGAAGAAGAAGAAGAAGAAGAAGAAGAATAACTTTTTCAACAAAATGAAATCTTGTAGTCGTTTAGATTTTTTTTATATCTTATGTTGGTCCGTTTTTCTTTTTCTCGTAGGTTAGCAGCTAGCTCAATGTTATTCTAACCCTAATATTGTTATCATTTTTTCTTTTAGTAATAAAGCTAAAATATTAAATTAAATTAGGTGACATTCAATTTTAAAACTAATCGTGAAAATTCATTTCAATTCAATTTGTTAGGCAGGATAACTCAATTTGAGTATATCTTCTAAATTGATATTTTTAACGCTCAAGTTAAACTAAACATGATTTGCAAAAAAATTAAAATAAAATAATGAAACATACATATAGCATGGAGTTATTTAAACTTAACTCAACTTAATTAATTATCAATTCAAGTTCAAACATAATTTTTCAAACTCAATAAAAGTTCCAACAAGTATGGACAGTCACATTTGTACTAGCTTCAACAACCATACTACTCAATCCAATTCATTTACAAACTAGTTGAACAAGTTCACAACCACTTGCTCTATCCAATCCAATATGTTTAAAAACTATTTTAACAGTCACTAATTCCTATCGACTTAATTTGCTTCCAAGCAAATTATATGGAGAACTTTATTTATAAAATATATCATATCAGTTCTTGCTATGATACTCGCAAAGAGATTGTGGATATTGTTTTGGACAAGCCAAAGAGAATAGTAAGCGTTTGTTCTCCTTAGTGCTACAATTCCTGACAGACAATACTAGCCTGGACCCAGACAATATGTCAATTGTTGCCAATAAACACTAAGAACAATTGCCACCTTAAAAGGGGGAGGGGGAGGGGGAGCGGGAGGAGGAGGAGAAAGATGATAGGGTAAAAAAAGGAGAAAAGGAAAAAAGGCAGTCAAAAGGGAGATTTAACTGATAAAAAAGCAGCAAAGAAAATGGACCCTTGTGGGTTAGAGAGCAGTGGTTCAAACAGAATTGCACCACAATGCTTTGATAAAACTCAGTGCAAATGTCCTCAAGTCTCAAGCAAATCCCATTTCCTACATCCCAGCATTCCACTACATTAATGCCGTTACAGCAAAGTCGGAACTAAAGAATTCCTGTATTTGATGTCCACGTAGGTATATTACAGAATATTTTTCCAAAAGAACATTCTTTTATCTCTGCATTTTCAGTCGACCACGACTGACAATGCAAAAAATCCAGAAATGAAAACGCAAAGAGTCGGTGGTGGGAATTTCTGGGAAAGTGGGGCAGATTGGTTAGTACGGAAGAACCATGAAACAAAATGAGAAAATGGGGTCGGGGAAAGGCGTCAGTCAATCAAGCTTATCAGATGAAGAGGTGGAAGCAATATTCTCCCAGAATAGTGATTCAATCCCAGAGTTTCAGACATCACAAATACAAAATAAGTTGCATTTATATGGAAGAACATAGGATGCTATAAAGGACAAACACTATGGTGGGATAGGAAAAACCACGCCTACTTCCCTAGTAAGAGACCAGGGCAGGAGACACCCATAATCCATCCTCCCACAACAGCACCAGAAACTAAAACTCAACTCATCTCAAATGCATGATCAACGAGAGGACAAGTAATAGTGAACCATGCGCATCAGATGAAATCAGTCCAATTATGGCACATTCCAAACACTAAACTTGACAGTCAAAATACATAGTCCAAACAATTAAATATAATACTTCAAAATGCTCAAATATGAATTACTGCAACTGTCCAATGAGGCTGAGAATAGAGATCAACAAGTAAAACATAATCGCGAATAATAATAATCTACTTATAGTTCAAATTAGTCTGCCACCCCATGTGCGCAAATATCAAAAGAACAAAACCACAATTCAAACTTATTCAAACAAGCTGAATCCCACGTCTTCATCACTCTCCTCCTTTGGCTCCTCCTGAAAATTTACAGAAACATTGTCAATTCACTTTGTCAAACCGTTAATACCTAAAAGTACACTCAGATCATATTAAATATTCAGTTATGCTCCTTTTTAACCTTGGATTTCAGTGAGGAAACTATATATAGTCGCAGCAAAAAATCAGTTCACGAATATCAAAACATACTAGAAATATTTTTGAAGTTGAAAATGCAAGAAAAATTTGTTTTCATTTATTTTTCTGTTCCTGTATATTTACCATCCGTGAATCGTATACAGACACTAAAAGTTTTCCTTTAAAACTGACTCTAAACAGATAAACATCTCTTAAAATTAGGTTTGTTCAAAGATTTGTTGCACTATTTCCTCTAAACCCAAATGATGATTATACTTAGTAATACTTTCCTCACTGAACTCCAAGGCCAACATAAGCAAATCATAGCTGGAACCGTGAAAAATAAAAATATTTGTACCTTCTTCTCCTCAAGGGCAGCAGCGGCAGGGGCTCCACCCAATGCACTTGCAAGTGTCCCAACAAATAGATATAGGGACACTTCCACTTTTTTCGCTTGACCATAGCGTCCCATAGATAGTGTCCTATTAACTTTTTGTGACACTTGCAAGTATGTCTAAAGTGATTGTTATTATGACAGTCGAGAGAGTTTTCAAAGTTTTCAAATTGTGAAACTTCCACTACAAAAAAACACCTCTTCACTAACAGAAAATTTGTGACGAAGAGAGTTCTATCATAGTGTGAAAATAATTGTGATGGATTTTTGATGGTTTACTAACAAATTTAAAAAGATGAGCAAAAATATATATTAATTATGATAATTGTAACAGATATAAAAAGTATGTATTAATTTGAAAAGTGCGTCACAAATTTTATAATTCTGGATATATTTTTTCGAGCTGTGACAGAAAATTCTATCACAAAACTAGTTCTATGACATATTTTATTTTCATCACAAACTGATCAGTAACAAAGCATATATACTAATAGATTTGTGAAATAGATTCATCATAGAATAATAGGTTTTATTAAATTTATGATGGATTTATTTCACAAATTTGTTAGTATATGCTTTGTTACTAATTAATTTGTGACAAAAATAAAGTTCATCATATAACTAATTTTGTGATAAAATTTCTGTCACTAATCGAAAAATCATATTTAAAGTTATAAAATTTGTGACGAATTATTCATATTAATATGTATTCTTTGTATTCGTCACAAGTATCATATCTAATATATATTTTTGCTCATTTTTTAAATTTGTTAGTATTCCATCAAAAATCCATCACAATTGTCTTCATACTGTGACGAAACATTCTTTGCCACAAATTTTTTGTTAGTGAAGTGTTGTTTTCTTGTAGTGTTCATAGCATCATGTAATAACTTTCAACTACCTTAACTATTTAATAACAAGATATTATAAGCTGTCTCCACAACACATGATGGAACACATTGAATTGTTTTATGAGACGCTAAAAAATGTCTCTATATATAAATAAAAGGACAATTATAAGAGTCTTGATAAATGAATTAT
>JACGDI010000953.1:0-14399 GCA_014898725.1 Jacaranda copaia | reverse complement strand
GTCTATTTGAAGCATAGAGATGTGTGTATTTGATGAGGTTGAAAGCTGTTTTAGTGAATTGAATTGTGTTTGAGCTAATTCAACCAGGGAGGTCGAATGATCTAATAGTAATATATTCTTGGATTGAGATCTGCAATCACTAGCAAACATCAGACTAGCTGAGGTGTCCCCAACTAAGGCAGTCCGACGCTCAAATTAATGTTGGTCGAGTAAGATAATCGAGCAAGAGAGTAAGAGCGTATAGTAAAATGACATATTTGGAGAGTAGCTGGCAATGGTGTATTTATAGCCTTCTTCAAGTTGGTGATATATCTAAGATGTCCCTATCAAGTGTAAAGGGCTCTCCTTGCCTGAGAGTTGTAGGTCATTTCTCAATCCTGTATTATTCTAGGTGGTATTATCTCCTGCTTTTCCAAGTAAATAATACTCTAAAGGCACACCTCCTGATAGAGTTTGTGGCAAAGATGGTATTGGAGTGGCATGCGCTATTAATACGGAGGTACATTAACTGTCAGAGCATTAAATGCGACATGGATGCTATTTTATACCGGAGTGAGCACTCTGGTCGACGATAATCGACCATACAAAGTGGTCGACCAAAGAGATAACTAAGTGCACTAGATGGCTTGAAACTTCCCATCAAGTAGGGTCAAACACTATCCGCATGACCTGATGATTACAGTCGAATGACTCAACCCAGCTTGGTCTAGAAGCGTAGTAGGGCTTTAGATACTAGGTGGGCTTGGAAGCCTTCTCTGGAGTCGATAACTTATTGGGCTAAGGCTATTAGGCTATCCCATATCACGAGTCCCCCCTACTCACGGTCCTGATCAAGCTAGTCGATGAGAAAGAGCAAAGAGTAGACAACTGATTAATGGTTATGCACCTTCAAGCGGGATTTTTGAACTGTCAACCAAGTGTGGTGCATTTAATGCATCTGTTACATTGAGGTATACAAAGTACCAAAAGACGGCTTTGCAATTATTACTACCATTTAGGTTCCCACGTCCGAATGCCTATAAATAGGCATGGTAAAAATATTTATTTTACACCTTTACTGCATTTGACCCAGTCAATTCTCATATTCAAAGCCCTTAATTCCTTTATACGTTTTAGAGCTTTTCAACGAAAACTTGTAAATTTTTCTCCTAATTTTTATTTTCCTTCATTTGTGTTTTAAGCATGTTGAGCACATCAAATAGTGAGGACACTATATCCCAGGGTGCACAATTCCATGGGGAGGCTAAGGGTGAAAGCACATCTAATAGCTCATCAAGCGATAGCTTCACCTTCAGTAGCTCGAGTGATGAGAGGGTTATCTCCAGGGGTGAGGCTGGCCCGAGTGAAGTGCTAACATCGCGTGGTCAATTTTTTACACCTGACTATTATAGCGAGATAGTTTCCAAAATTACTCCTGCTGACTTAGTCCATATTAGAGAATTTTATCATATTACTAAGGAGTTTGAACTTCTAGTGCTTGGGCCATATGGTAGGATACATCAAACTCTAAGGGGGTGTATTATAGTGTTTAAGGAGGGATTTAGATGTGGACTTAAGTTCCCACTAGAACCTGCCATAGTCGATCTCCTAGGGGCCTAGAAGTCTATGTAATGCAGCTTCTGCCCAATTATTTTGCCACTGTATATAGTTTTGTCGTACTGATGCACTTGTTTGGCCAGCCAACTTTTTTCTCAAATTTTTCCAACCTGTTCCACCTTCCCATGTCCTGGAAGTCAGGTAACACTGAAGAGTTTGAGTTTTACAACTTGATGGTGCGTCCATATCAAAAAAATTTAGTCACCCTATCCTTGTTATATGGCCAAGAGTGGAAAAGGCATTATTTATATGGAAGGGGCATGTCAAGATGTCGAAAAATCAAACCCCACGATGGCCCAACACTTTCATTCGAGACCTAGTCAAGTTTGGCTGGATTTAGGCCTCAATATTGATCGAAGAGAGATTTTGGTGTTGTCTAGTTTGTCGTTAGCCAAGCTAAACTTGCTTACAGACGACCAACTAGGTAGAAATCCTTGTTAATTGCGATAATTATCTATTTTTACGTCTTTCTACTCAATTTTAATTGCTCATTAGATTATCTTTTGTTGGCAGATCAAGAATAGATCATAGCTCATGATAGGAAAAAATCATTGGCCAAGGCACAAAAAAATGATGAGCTCAATGAGATAGAGCTCCTGCAATGAAGATAGCACCCTTAACTGCCGCCATAATCATCCCATAGATCAAACAGGTGCCACAGCCCGCTTGACCAATGGAGAAGGTTCACAAAAGCCCTGTGGGTCAGGGCAAGAGATAGATGGCCGAGTAGGGAAGCTCTACACCTAAGAGGATGACAAGCAACAAAGGCAAACAGAAGATAGCCATGGTTTATGACCTATTCGACAAGTGTAGCAACAGGGTCTTATTTCAAATACCCAGGCTTTCGTCAACCTGATTTGAGACTGATCTGACCATGGAGATGACAAACTCGAGCTCAATCATATCATCGGGGATGACAGATGCTAATGCACTCAAATACATAGTGGTCGGGCTCTTTACTTTTGACCAGTGAAAGTTCATGGACCTAAGCCAAATCAATGTGCTTAGGGATTTGGTCTACCATTACAATATAGTAAGTGTGAGGTCAATTATTTCTCATCAAATGCTTTCTTCAGCCAATTACAATGTTCAATGATAACCTCTATTTCAAATGAGCCAGCTTTGGTATCATTTTTACCAAAGGTTGGAGTTGTCTGTAGCTAATTGAAAAGAATTGCTAAAGGGAAGTAACCTAGAGACTCTCAAGGTTCAACTCGAATCTTCTGAAGTTCAGGTCAACCAGCTGACTAGGGAGGTGGTCGACCTTCAGAAATAGCTCAACATGAAAAACCAATAACTAGTCAAGGCCGTAGAAGAGAGGAGCTAAATGGAGTCAGTGCTAAAAAAAGCTCAGCTGGACATGCAAGTGAGCTACGTTTCTAACTGATCAACCGACCATACTACTACGTTCGAGGAGACCCGAATAGCATTCTCTTGACAACTCCCTTTGATGTGAAGGGAGATAGTAGAGTAGTGTATGCTCAACTCAGCTTTCCAATATGCAAGTGTGGTCTTCTCGATCGATGATGCCAGTACTGAATTCTAGAAGATGGTCAAGTAACTCGAACACTTGGGCTATGCTTTTCAAGCAGAGGACAAAGATAGAATAAGCCCAATTTTGGATGAGAAACTACAGCATTATCTTTAATTCGAGGAGACCACAGTTGAGAAAGACATGAAAGAAGATACTACGACAAACGCTCCAATCGCACCCATGATGGCCGCTTAACAGAAGTAAGCTGAGGTAGAGTAGGCTTGCTGATCTAGTGAGGGAGTTCACCTTTGCCGACACCTTTGCCTTCCAAATCAGAGGTGGACATTTCAATGTAGCTTAGTATATATTGCGCTCAACTAACTTTATGGACGACATAGTGGGGCCTTTGCAGCCAGCACAAGCAATTCTTCCCCTTGTATCAGTGATGCCCAACCCCAACTAAGACATTTAAAAGAGTGCCTAGACAGTTTAAGTGGAGGGTGCTGGATCAAGCCATATTTGAAACTCTTATTGTCTAAGATTGTGGTCGTCCCCTAGGGGTAGGTTGCACCATTGTGGTCCTCTCTTTTTTCTTTTTGATGAAGGATTTTGTTCAATTGTAATGAACATTTTTTTTAATGAAATACAACTATTATTATGTTTGATGTGTATCTAATCAATTTTACAGTTTACTTATTGAATACAAGTATCTCGTTGCAAATGTGTGGTTCATAACCAAGTTAATTAACAAGAAAACCCACAACTTTATTATCGATTGAGGTTACTATTGTAGAAATACACATGATCTCATTGAAATACATTGGACATTCTATTTTAAAATTTCCCTCAACTTTATAGTCGAGTTTCATTACTCTAGTCGAGTAAGAGGGTCGACAGCAGGGTTGGGGCTGAGAATCCATGATTAGGCAGCATCAAGCAACTTGTCAACCAAGGAGTTTGATGACATAGTTTGGGCTAGAAAGCCTTGAGCTAGCAGCGAGAAGCTGCTTTTGGTCGACTATGGGGTTGACTTAAAATTTTAGCTTAGAAGCTTTGATTTGGCAGCTTAGGGCTACTTTTAGGTCACCTAGGGAGTCAACTTAAAATTTTAGCTTAGAAGCCTTTATTTGGCAACTTGGGGCTACTTTTAGGTTGACTACGGGGTCGACTTGAAATTTTGGCTTAGAAGCCTTAATTTGGCAGCTTGGAGCTGCTTCTAGATTAACTGCGGGGTCAACCTTAAACTTCAACTTAGAAGTCTTGGTTATTTAGAATGAAACTACTTCTTAGGTTGACCACGGGGTCGATTTGAAACTTTAAGTTATACAAGGTAAATTAGAGTGTTCGCAGCTACAACAGCACGAGTAAATAATATTAGTATTGCTAAACTTCATTTATATTACAAAATACAAAGGTGATTACAATGCGTTCTTACACATAGAATTTCTTCAAGTTGATGGCATTTCATGGGTGAAAGAGTTCACACCCATCAATATTGGCAAGTCGATAGGCATTGTGCTTTGCTATCTTTACAATAGTAAATGGTCCCTCCCATTTTGAGTCAAATTTGCCAACATTCTTGGATACTTTCACTTTCTTGAGAACAAGGTCTCCGACCTTAAAACAATACAGCCTGACCCTTTTATTGTAGTTTTCTACCATCTTTGATCTATAGCGCTATATGGTGTTATAGGATTCTTGTCTCTGCTTGTCAATTATCTTCACATCGAGTTTTCTTTCTGAAGTGTTTCTGATTAGGTTGAAGTGGATTACTTAAGTTGTGTGTTGTATGAGTTCAAAAGGAGTGACTACTTCAGAACCGTATACTACACTATAAGGGCTATGACTCATAGCCATACGATTGGTGGTTCTATACACCCATAACACCCCTGGGAAGTTGTCTACCCAACTCAACCCTATCTTTTGTATTCTGGCTTTCAAGTAGTTGAGGATTATTCTGTTCATCACCTCTGTCTGACTATTTGATTGGGGGTTACCTACTGAGGTAAAGTGTTGGGTAATCCCCAGTACCTCACACTAATTTTAGGTGTTTCTACACTGGAATTGCATCTCATTATCTGAAATGAAGATTTTAGGGAGACAAAAATGGTAGATAATATTTTCCAGAGATAACTTTTGATGGCTATGTCAGTTATTTTTGGGACAACTTCGGCCTCAACCCATTTGGTGAAATACTCAACTACCATAATGATGAATTTTTGCTGACCCTTCATCTTTGGCAATGATCCCAGAATATCGATCCCCCACTAGTCAAATGGCCAAGCAATCTGAACAAGCTAGTGCGGGGGTTTTGAGTGTACTTGGCATAATGGACACTTTCGAGCAAAGTCAACAGCGTCTTTTAGTAAAGTGGGCCAAAAGTATCCACATTTGATGATTCTATGGGCAAGAGATATTTCTCCTGAATGGTTTCCACACATGCTTGCATAGATATCCTGTAAGACCTCATGAGCTTAGTCAGGATCTGGGCACCTTAGGGGTGGTCCAGAGATTAACCTCTTATAGAGCTAGCTATGTTCATCGAGTACAAACTTAGCAGCTTGTCCTCGAATGTGACATGCCTCATTTTTATCTTCAAAGATCGTGCCATAACTCAAATAGAGCTTTATTAGATCTTTCCATAAAGGAGTTGTCTCTTTGATCTCCCCACCAAATTCTCTTCGAGAGAGCCAATTGATAGTCTGTCGGTGACCAAAAATGTTATTGTCCTGTCTTTTGTGCCTCTAGTCGAGCTAGCAAATTTAAACAAGGCATCTATGCGCTCATTCTCAGATTGAGGTACCTGGCTGAGAGTGAATTTTTTGAATAACTGCTGCAATTTGCTGACCTCTGCCAAGTATTAGCTCATTGTCGAGTACTTGGCCTCAAAATTTTCTTCGACATGTTCCCCCATCAATTGGGAGTCTATGATGGTGGCTAGGTGCTTGACTCCCTAATCAAGTGTCATCCTCATTTCAGAGAGGAGGGCCTTGCACTCCGCCTCATTATTGGTAACTGCATAGTCAAATTTGATTGTAAAATTATACTCTTCTGCTAACGGGGACTAGAGAGCCACTTTTACTCCCCCTTCTGCCATGGTCGATTATCCATCGATGTGCAAAGTCCAAACTAGAGGAGTTTTGCTACTCTTCTTGAGGAGATCAAACCACTTGGTGATAAAGTCGACCAGGACCTGTGCTTTGATAGCTGTTTTGGGCTGAAAGGCGGTATCAAATTCTCCCAACTCAATGGCCCATTTTATTAACCTCCCTAACATATCTAGCTTCGAGAGTACTTGCTTCAATAATTGGTTTGTCAGTACTATCATTGCATGGGATTGGAAGTATGGGCGCAACTTTTGAGCCGCAATAAATAACACTAGGGCAAACTTCTCAATCTCTAAGTAATTTGTTCTAGTCCTTAGAATGCCTTACTATAATAGTAAACTAGTCTATAGTTTCCATCTCTAGTTTCAATCAAGACTGAGCTGATCGATGCTTTCAAGATAGCCAAGTAGATGTGTAGTACCTTTTCGAGCTCAGGCTTCGCGAGCATATGGGTGAGGACAAGTACTGTTTTAACTCAATCAGAGCCCGATCACACTATTCATTCCATTAAAAACCCAATTTCTTGGCATTTCTGAGAATCTTGAAGAAAGGTAGGCTCTTATCGACCAAATGGGCGATAAATCTCCCAAGAGCAATAATCTTCCCAACCAGCCGTTATACATCTCTAACTGTTCGAGGTGGAGCAATGTCTAATATGGCTTGAATTTTTTGTGGATTGGCCTCAATACCCCTCTGGCTGATCATATTACCCAAGAATTTGCCTCCTCAAACTCCAAACATACACTTATTTACATTTAACTTCAGATCGAATGCTCACAATATGGAAAAGGTATGGTTGAGGTTGAGCAGATGGTCCTGAGCCTTCTCTATTTTGACAATCATATCATCGATATAAACCTCCATGGACTTGCCAAGCTTATTCTTGAACATCTAGTTAACCAATCTTTAGTAGGTTGCTCCAGCATTTTTGAGTCCAAAAGGCATGACCAAAAAACAGTAAACTCCATTAGGGACTACAAAAGAAGTTTTGCCCCTGTCTTCAGGGGCCATGAATATTTGATGATACCCTTGGAATGCATCCATCATACTCAATAATTCATAACCAATCGCGGAATCTACTAATAAATCTATTCGAAGCAGAAGATAAGGATCTTTAGGGTAAGCTTTATTCAAATCAGTAAAATCATTACACATGTGCCATTGTCCCTTATTCTTGGGGACGAGTACAACATTACAAAACTAATATAGATATTGAATTTCTACAATATAGCTTGCATCTAAGAGTTTCCTGACTTTCTCCTCAATGATTTAGCTCTTCTCAGTATTGAAGGTTCTCATCTTCTACTTGATCGACTTGTACAAGAGGTCAACATTGAGGCAGTAAATGAACACTCTAGGGTCGATTCCTTGGATATCGGATACCTTGCGGGCAAAGACATCAATTTTTTTCCACGAAAAATCAATCATGAGATATTCCAAGTGAGGGCCCATATCTGTTCTGATCCTGGTGATCTTTTCAGTATTCCTAGGCTCTAGCTTGAACATTTGAACTCCCCAATGAGCTCCACTCAGGTGTTTTCCAACTTTCACTTCATGTTGGCCTGGCCCTCCTCAAGTTCCGCTACAAAGGTGTCCCCTGAGGTTTTCAACTGTGGTCAAGTCTTCTGCTCGCTCAACTCAACCAAAATAGTATAATATTGCCAAGCTTTCTTGATGCTACACAATAGCTCGCTCGTGCCTACCGAAGTTAGAAATTTAATTTTTATGTGAGTAGTTGACATAATGGCATGAAAATCATTAAGAACTGGTTAACTAATTATGACATTATAAGCAAATTGGGCATCGACAACCAGATAGTTTATCATCAATACATTTCTATGAGACACCTCCCTAAATGATGTAGAGAGGTTGATGGAACCTTCTAGAATGAATTCCGACCCTCCAAACCCGACCAGAGAGGTACACACAAGCTTGAATTTTAGCTGGCCTAAGTTCATCCTTTTAAGTGTTGAGAGGAAAATGATGTTGGCAGAGCTGTAATTATCGACCAGAACCTTCCTCACTTCAAAGTTGGCAATCTCAACAAAGACTACCATGGGACAATTAGTTTTATGGTCGATGTTTTTTCCATTGAGATGGGCCAATTCATCATCAGTGAAAGAGATAAACTATATACTAGTGGATAAATAGAACATTATTTCGACTAGGAAAGCTTTGGTCAACTCTAGCCTCCTCTGCATCTATTTTCTCACTGACTTTGAATCCCCCCAGTGGAACCCCCACAATCACATCAATTACTCCTTTTATAGGCGGCCAGTCATCTTAAATAGGTTTTTTTTCCTTTATCCTCCCTTCTTAGGCTAATCGACATTTCTCTATGAGGAGTTCAATCGATTTTACCCCCTTCAGCCTGTACAGTACTAGCCACATATTTCTTGAGATGGCCTTACCTGACGAGCCTCTCAATTCATTGTAAAGATTGAAGCAGTCATCTGTGTCATGGCCTCTTTATTTGTAAAAGTGGCAATATTTCTTTGATTTCTTCATTGTTTTAGTCTCTGTCAGCTTCCTCAATTTCTTGTGGAGCTTGTCATGCTGAATTATAAATAAGACCTCTCTCTTTAGGATGTTAAGTGGAGTGTAATCATAGAAGCATTTTATTAGAGATCAACGACCATCCCTCCACATTTGATCATATTTCTCTTTATTCTTGTTTTTCTCAACCTTAGGGTTGCCAAATTTTAACTTGTTTATCTCCTCTTGGGTCATGTATCTCTACACAAGGTTGAACAACACTTCCATCAATCGTGGGCATTCTCGCACCAAAGCATTGGCATATTCTTCATGCGAATCCCCAAGAACAACACATTGATGAGAAACTCGATCATAGGGTTTTCAATCTTTAGCACTTTTAAGTTAAACCTGGTGAAAAAGTCATGGAGAAACTTTCCCTCATTCTACTTGATAATGTAGAGATGGGTGTGAAGGGGCTTCGCCTTTTGTTGGCTGGCGAACTAGTACAGAAACTTATTATAAAATTGGTCGTTAGAGTATATCGACGAAGGTTCAAGCTTGACAAACTAATCAAGCGGTATACCTTGAAAAGTGGTCATCAATATCTTCGTGTAGATATATTTATTATGTCCATGTAGTTACATCATATGCTCGAACTACATCAGGTGCTCATTGGGATCAGTTGAGCCATTATACTATAGGAGTTCGATCAAGACCTTGGCAGTGACAACAATGCACTTGTTGATAATCTCCTGAATCAATGGCAACCCTCTCCCTTGACGAGACCTTTGGGGGCCCTCTGGGTTAGGCACACTTTCAATATTTCTTTTTAAAATCTCATCGAGGCATCTATTCAACTGTTGCAGCTAGTGGAAAACTTCTTCCCACACCTCCCAATCCATCCGGGTCATGTTGTAGTCTAGCTAAGGCCTCAAGCGCTCAACCCTATCGCGTTGCGAGGCTTGAATGGGCCAGGCCCCATGATCTGTTGATTTGCCCATTTTCTCACGTTGGTCTAGTCTTGAACGTTCAATCCTATCGCACTGCGGGGCTCAATTAAGTTGAATGTAATAGTCTATAGAATCATCAATCTCTTCCATTAGCTCCAATTGGCCCTTCTCTCTTGGAGGTGCTTGGGACTTGCTTCTTATCTGGTTGATGGGCGCCTAAACTCTGGGCGACCTCGACTATCCTAAGGGGACCTCTCTTCTAGGGGTGGCAATTGCGGAGTTACACTACTAGCTGAAGCGAGCATGATTGTGTGCTTGTTAAGTGTCGCAAAATGCTAAGCAGAGATCTAGACAGAAATTTGTTCACTTATCAGTTACATTAGCTTAGGCATACTCAGGGTTACAACTTACTCTTATGGGGTGTTGAGGCTTGGGGCATATGATCCTTGTTGAGGTTGAGAGAGAGAAAGAGACATTGTCCTTCTATTTTCCTCCCTCTCAAATGCGGCTCGCCTAGTGTTCACCATCTTTTCAGTTACAATCTCAAGTTTCCCACAAATAGTGCCAAAATGATGAGGTTGAAAGTTGTTTTAGTGAATTGGATTGTGTTTAGGTTAATTCGACTAGAGAGGTTGAATGATCCAATAGTAATATATTCTTGGGCTAAGATCTGCAATCATTAGCAAACATCAGACTACTTGAGGTACCCCCAACTAAGGCACTCCGACGTTCAAGTTAATACTGATCAAGTAAAATAATCGAGCAGTAGAGTAAAAGCATATAATATAAATGGCATACCTAGAGGGTGGCTGGCAATGGGATATTTATAGCCTTCTCTAGGTAGGAGATATGTCCAAAATGCCCCTATCAAGTGTAGAGGACTCTTATCCTCGTTTAGGATCAATTTCTATTGTGCTAATCCTAATCCTAAATATGAAATGATTTTCAAGCCATAGGAGGTACCCATATTAATTTAGGGATGATCATTCTATTAAAAAAAACTACAAATAAATAGGAGTCTCAAAGCAGTGGAGACCATCTAGCTCCATACCTCTGCACTTTCATCTTCCGGCGATCTTCCGGCTTCTTCGGCCAAGGAAGAATAAATTTGAAACCCAACCCAAAGATCACATAAGTTGGGTTGGAATCATGAATTGCGGTTACATTCCCATTCCTCTCTCAAGGAGCAAGCCGACCCCTCGCACAGGTCCCAACCCAGAACCAGAATATTGTCATTCATTCTAGAATCAGAGGCTGTGGATTTGCTTAATGAACGTAAAATTGTCTAATTAAACATAACTACTGAACCAAATTTCTTATGCATGCAAACTTTCAAAACTCAATCGATTAACACTATTAAATAAGATATATTTTTTATTTACACGCCACCCACGTTTGTTAGAGTTTGAATTGAAGAAATCAAATATATAAATATGAAAATGGTATTACGAATTAATTAATCACTTCACAATACAATATAATTATATTTGTTTATTGCTGCCAATAAGCAATCAAAATAATTGCCACCATTAATCATAGAGGCAAAAAAAGGATAGATTCTTGGTAAGAATAAATTAGCAAAACCTCAACAAACTTTAAATGCACGTACGTTTATATATGTATATATATAGAAACACTTTCTTGGTATGTATTTTATCAACGAATGAACAAATATAAAAAGCTTAACAAAAGAATCAATCAAGAAAACTAATTACATATATATAGAAACACTTTATTCGTATGTATTTTATCAACTAATCAACAAATATTAAAACCTAAACAAAAACAATCGATCAAGAAAACTAATTAACTGGCAAAGAAAAACCAATCAATTGCGAACAAAGAAAAAGTGCCAATATAGAGCACCATATCCTACCACTATCCACGAAGTGGAATAAAAAAAAATCCAAATCTATAATCAATTATCAAAAACAAAAACTACGAAAATCAAAGACGAACAACAGTCTCAAAGTAGTGGATTTCGTCAAACTCCGGTGAAAACCTCGGCTCTCCCACTCTCTGGCGATCTTCCGGCTTCTTCGCCGCCGCCGGCGGGCTATTGTTCTTCTTCACATCATCAATTTTGGTGGCGCCGTCTCGCTTGTTCGAAGAAGTTAAAGATGAATACAGGCGAGCGAGGTCATGGCTAATAAGTTCGGCGAGGGCGAAGTCCAATGGGGTGACAATCCACGTATTCATGGCTGGCTGAATCGGAGAATTACTAAAACCTCAGAAGAAATTTGAAGAATATTGAGAGAATTTCTCTGCGTTTTATTATCTGTGTCAGTTTTGTTGGAGGATACCTCGAATAAAAGAAATTGAAGAAAATTTCAGGGAACTCTTGTGCGGTTTTTGCTGCTGAGTTTTGATGGAGGAAAGTAATGGGCGTGGAGAGGGTTTTATAGTGGGAAAAAGGAGTTTGGATTACGGAGAAACTGGAGGTTTAATTGGACTAGGAAACGATAGAGAGATTAAGAGATCTAATAGGATTGTGTTTATCAACTCGGTTGTTTTGCGGTTCTCTATGTTTTATTTGAAATTTAAAGATAATTTAAATTCAATTAGATTTCTAAAAAAATAATAATAAAATATTAAGTTATTTGAATTTGAATGATCACTGATGTTCAATTTAATTAAAACTCATTTAAATTTAATTCAATTAACAATAAGATAAAATTGAGGCATAAATTTTTTAACTTGGATAAATTTTAAAAAAATTAGAAATTAACTTACTTAACTCAAATCAATCCATTTATTGCTCGCCAAATGTAATATTGTGCTCATCTTTATTTTTATGATTCGATGTGCATGGAATGAACGAGATGCATGTTCTACTCTAGTCAGCTTTACAAGAGGGGATCCATGGGAGATTAAGAAAGTCCATCACTTTAAATTGATCCAAACGGTCGAATCTACATTGGAGTTTTATGATAGAGAAACTTGATTCGTCCGGTTGTGTTCAAATAAAAAAGTATAATAATAAAATTGGTGGGGGGGTGGGGGGGAAGAAGAAGAAGAAAAAATCTATATCACAACGATGTAGAACTTATAATTGTGCAATTTTGACCAAATTTTGAATTTTTAGAATTAGAACTCATAATTGCTATGCTATTATATGGCACAACAATGCACATGCCTATTTTTAAGAGCAAATTAGAATCACGTGCATTGCACGTGATGGAATCACGGTGGAATATTCCATTGGAAATGGAAATATATGGCATTATGTAAAAAAATACAAAGTTTAGATACCGAGTGTAAAGAAAAAAAGTTTAGGAGGCAAAGTGTAAAAAATCGAATAGTTCAGATAGCAAAATGTAATTAACCCTTATTTTTATTAGTTACATTTTTCTCCTTAATTATTGATAAATATTGTCATTTAATTTTATTTTATTTAAATTATTATACATTTAGCATCCTTTTACTCATTTTTTGAATCAAGTTATTAATTTATTGTTAAATTTTGTAATTTATTTTTCAATTTGCTTTTTTTTGCACATCTAAGTTTATAGTTTTATAGGATGAGATCCATTTTTTTGCTTAAATATTTTTAATATTTGCTTCACTTTTTGAATTTATAATTTTAGAAGTAAGTCATTTAATTTTATTTTATATTCATATATTTGTAATTATGTATGTATAAATATGTATAATTCGAACTCTTTTTAGAAATTTTATATACTATGTCAATATATATTCTTAGATCATTTTTGATGTAGTTAAAAAAATTATGAGATGGTTATTTCAATTGGAAATATGCTTATTAACTTTTTAAGTTTATAACTCTAGACATTATTTAGTCTATCAATATATATATATATATATATATAATTTTATTTTTTTATGTTTTTTAATTTTTTATTGTTTGAAAGGTTAACAACTTTTTTTGTTATTCACTTTTTTTCTACTATTAGTGAAATATAATATGAAGATCCAATTACATTCATATAAAAAAATTGAGGATGAACATAATACTTTATTTTTTATATTTTATTTTAAATTCTAATTTCATCATCATATCCTATCACTAATTCCTATTTAAAATTAATTTTGAGCTTATAATTTCTTTATTAATTTACAATAATTTTAACTTTGCATTACTAATATCAAACTTTTTTCTTCACTTAATAATTTGATAGCTAAGCTATGAGTTAAATTAAAAGGTTTCTATAAACTTATATACTAATATTGATCTTAACTTTGTAATTATTTTATATATTTATTTCAATTTTTTAACTTTTTTTATCTTTACTATCATAGTTTTGTCTTAACTTAATTGATTTTTAATCAAAAACTAAAATTAAATAAGATTTTTTTAATCCATTGCAACTAATATATTATTTAATTCTTTATATTTTAAGCTTTAACTTAATATATACTCATCCTCTTTTAAGTCTAAAATAATCTTAAAGTATTATAATTTTAAATTTTTTCAAACAACTTTCAAGCCATCAATCTCGTGTTCTATTTCATTCTCATATTGATGCTGCAGAGAGCTGGAGGGTCAAGTACTTCGGTTGATTCAAGTTACTTTGGGCTTAAGATTTTCAACCAAGAACACAAGTCAACTAGCCAAGAGGCCCCCGGCTAAAGCACTCCGACGCTCAAGTTAGTTTCCAGTAGATCGGAGAATATAGAGAGAGTATGTAGTGAATAGTATAAATGGCATTATCTTGAGTGTGGTGGTGCTTGTAGTATTTATAGCCTGTTGTGGGCGTGATTTTACTCAAGTACCCTTATCAGGTGTACTTGACTTTTTTCATGACAAGGGGTTGGGAGTCATTCTTTATCCAGATC
>JACGDI010000938.1:1301452-1337967 GCA_014898725.1 Jacaranda copaia | reverse complement strand
AATATTATAGGTAAATAATGAAATTTCAATCCCCTTCTCTTGTTTAATATATGATATTGGCCAATAGATTGTGTTGTGTTTCTGTAATTAGCCCTTATGCCCAATAGTTCATTTTCTGGATGTAACATAATCGATGGTACTTTCGTCACAGCATATGTTAATATTTTAGGTAACATTACCCGTCTCATTCATGGGCATGAAATTTAATTCGACTTTTATAGTGATAACTAATTTTTTGAGCCCGTCGTCATAATTTTACATATCAAATGTGACTTATGAAAAACTTAGGTAGTGTTTGGTTGTGTTTTTTGTTTGAATTTATTATATGTTTTGAGAGAATGAATTGTTAGAGAATGTGAAAGTTATTTTTTGATATGTTTGTTTATATTTTGGAGGATATATTTTTTATTATAGCAATCAAATTAATATTTTTTTGTTAGGTTTTTAGGGTAAAAATGGAATGAAGTAATTTTTATAATATTAAAATAATAATAAAAAATATATATAATATATGTACATTGGAGAATGTATATTTTAGAGAAAAAATGAAGATATATTTGGTTATAATTCCTCATAACAACATTGTTCGAAGAAAACATAACCAAACAAAGTATTATTAAACCCTATTAACTTGTATCAAACACATCCTAAGAAATTAATAATGAGTGGCTTGTAGTTCAAGTAGCATCTGTTTCTTTTATGAATGCGTTATGCAACTTATATGCATTATGTGTAATTTACAATTTAATTTGAAAATAAAAAAATATTAATTTATAAAAAAAATAAAAATTCGTTATTTGTAATGCGATCTTTCTCTTAAAAAAGAAAGAAAAGAAAAGAAACTAATAGCAATGATCTGCAATGTCATCATTAGCCTATGACTTGACACAAGGCATTTAATTACTATAACAAGAGGTATTCTTGTGTCAAATCTCTACTAATATTTCAACAATGGATCTCATTAAGGTCATATGCTGAGCCTTAATTCAAAATTTTAACAGTATTGTTTAGTTAAGAATTGAATCAAAGTACAAACTTCTAGCATTTTCTGGAAAAAAATAATTTATATTACTGTTAGAAAGTATAATTGCAATGAGGTATTGGGTTGAAAAATGCCACAATGAGCTAAGAATTAATCTACCAAAGTCATAATGGAGAAGCCATTATAAGAAATGCATCAACTTTAAGATAACCTTTGACAAAAAATCTATTATGAGTTTTTCTTTACAACATTATACTCAATTAATGATAGGTAGAAAATACATAAAAGGGAAATTATAAATCATAAATTATTGATATTCTTTTTTCTTTTCTTATAAAAAAAGAAAGAATATCTACTCTTTTTATTGTACTATGGGTATAATTTTATAAAAGCAAAAAGAATGTTTAGTTATGTTCTAGGAAACAAAACCAAACATATCTCAATTTTCCCTATAAAGCACATATTTTTCAATATATATATTATATACATCATATATATTTTTTTATTATTTTAATATTAAAAAAATAACTCAATTTCATTTTCACCCCAAAAAATTCAATAAAAAATATTAATTTGACTGCTACAGTAAAAAATATCTCCTCCAACACATAAACAAACATATAAAAAAATAACTTTCATATTTTTCAATAATTCGATCTCCCAAAATATATAATAAAATCACACAAAAAAAACATATCCAAACATTCCCAAAAGCTCCCTCCTTTCCCCTTTTTCCATCATCAAATTTAAATCACATTAAAGATAGTGCATTTGAGCTGTCCATGATAATAAACATAGTCATGTGTTTATTAATTATTAATAAATATAAAGTGGGCTCATATATTATGAGCCTAAATAAATAGTCAAATTTTCAGTTGCCTTCATTAATGTCAGCCGAGTACACTTAGTTTGACTCACTATTCTAGTCGTCATATTATAATTGGATTAAACTGTAGATCCAATTAATTAAGTCCTTGCATGAGTTTCTCGTGATAAACATAATATTAATGGCTTGTTTGCCTAAGATTAGGCAAAATTCACATGGTAATGATATATATGTTAGAAATTATATTCAATATCATATAATTTATTATTTACTTTGATTTTAGAAATTAGTAATGTCCTACACTTGACACTATATAATGTTTTGTTGATAAGATTTCTCAATATAATTACACTTTATAAGGTTCAAAATATCATAACTTATAAGAAGATAAATTTTCAAAATACGGCTGCAGAATTTGGCGTAAAATATTGAGGTTGGGGTTTTTATATAAAGGGTAATAATTACTTTTTTTATTTTTTATCATGTTAGATTTAAAATGATGAAAAATGGATTGGGTCATCTAATCTATAAACCAGCTTGGCCCATGACACCATATTAAGCCGCAAAGGGATCATGGATTATAAAAATATGAAGCAAACAAAATGCTTGATTGGGAATACAGATTAGTAGTGCAGATTTGAAAAAAAGGAAATATGATGAGATTAAATAATATTTTAGATTATTTGATATTAAAGATTGAATTTACATTAGTTGCTATTAGTATATCCTCTAATCTCCAATGCTTATTTGATATATAGGATTAATGAAGTAAATGACAAAATTGCTCCTGAATTAGTGGTCCTTATATGTTAAAATTAGACGACATAATTAAAATAAGATGAAAAATAAAATAGCAAATACGAAAGTAAAATTGTAATGGAATATAATTGCACCCCTCAAGCTATTACTATAATAATCTCTTATCTCTGCTATAGTAGTGGGTTGAGCAAAAGAAATAGGCCTACCCACTTTTATAGCAGTGGATATCAAACAATACATTATATTAAATTAGTAGTCCTTATCCTATATATATTAGCTTAATCAAACGCGTAACATTTATTTTGAAAAGAAATAAATTACCATTAAATATTAGTTTGATTGATTATACCTATAAAAATATCTTTATAAAAAATTGTTAAACACTTGCAAAACACGATAATTTTTTTTCAAATATAAATTCTTAATGTTATTGAATAGAAAATAAATTTTAAAATTTATAAAATATTAGTAATAATACTTTATAATAATGCTGATTAGATCAATTTGATCCAAAATGAGAATTGAATTATGAAAGTGTAGAAATAGTTTCAGCTAATGAATTTTATTTTGACATTGAAGTTAGTGAATTTTTTTAAGAATAGAAGGCATAAAATGATTAAACTACTCCATAGAAGTTTTAGTTGTAAATTAATGATGGAAATGCTTAACAGTGCTATTATTCAATTAATCGAGTGACATCATTCTCGTATATAAATGTAAGATTCGAATTTTAAATTTAAATGACCTAAAATCATTTTAATTTAAAATTAAAATTAATCATTTGTCGGGATTGATTTATTTTAATTTAAATAAAAAAATATGTATAATAAAATATTTAATCGCTTTACTCGAGATTATTTTGATTTGACATGTATTTATAAGCTAAGCCAAACAACTTGAGATGTCGTATGCTAGCAATTTAGCTTATTTGAAATATCCACATAAATATTTTTCTTTCTTTTTTGTGAAAGAAATATCCATATAAATATAATTAGCCAAATATTGGAGTATTTCACTTGTCCAAAATAAGGAATACAAACAAAAAAAACGACAAATTGATTATAAGTCTAAAAATCAGAATCATGGAATACGGCCAAACACGATCTTAGCCAACTGGCAAGTGGCGACTCCCAAACCAGATATTCAAAAGCAGAACAGCACAACTCACATTCCGTCAAAAAATTGGGGCACCGCACTTCTCAAATTACCCCCTTCCGTACGTGGACATATTTCACACACAACACACACTGAAAACGGCCTCTCTCATAAAGCTGAAAAATAATAATATCCATCCTTATTTTCTCTTTTCGTGACACGCATAAATTTCATCGTTCCCACATATAAAACGTCCACCTCGCAAATTCATTACCAAATGCACACTTCTGAATCAGAGCTTTTTTAATTATCAAAAACAAATCCGAGCTTTTTTCTGAGCAAGAGTAAGTACGGAACGCAGTTTAGTCAGTCTCGTGAATCGAATTGGAGGATTTTGTTATGCACTTGAGAGATTCCTTGTTTTTGTTCATGTTCATGCTTTGAGAAAATACAGTTTCTGTTGGTTGACGAATTTCAAATGCTTGATTTCTCGTACAGAAATCCTCGTATTTTCGTTGTTGTTGTTGTTTTTATTTTATTTTATTTTTTAATTGTGCATCCAGATCCTTTGATCGAAACTTTTGAATTTGTGGCTACCTGTTAACAAACGCTGTTTGTTATTTGGTGTTGATCAGGTATAAAATGGGGAGTTTGCGTGCGATTTTGAGGCATCCGGATGATTTGTATCCGATGGTGAAGCTGAAATTGGCGGCGAGAAGTGCGGAGAAGCAGATCCCGGCGGAGCCACACTGGGGATTTTGTTACTCTATGCTTCATAAAGTTTCTAGAAGTTTTGCTCTCGTTATTCAGCAGCTCGATACCGATCTTCGTGATGCTGTGAGTTACTTTTTTTCCAGTTTTGGTTCTTTCCTTTAAAAGGAATTTTGCACTTAATTTTTGCTGCCGGGGATAGTCGCTCATTAAAAGGAATTTTTAACCTAGTTTTTGCTTTCGGTGATAGTTCGTTGTTGAATTTCTGTTTTGAGAGAATTGAATAAATTTTTAGCAATTGCATGCAACAGTTGAACTGCTGGTGATATGCGATGACATTGGCATAGTTTTTGGAGTCTATATACTTACTATCAAATTTGAAGATGTTTCATCAATGTTAATTTCATGATTTTAGTTCCATAGATCTAAACACGATGTTAGTGGTTTGAGATCAGCATAAAACTGCCTGGATAAGCAAAAGCCAACAGAATAAAGGGAGTGACTAGGATGAGAAGAGAAGAAGCTTTTGTGTTTTACGGCTGACACTGCTATTTTTTGATTTCTTTGGTAGACGTAATATTGAATACTAAAATTTATCAATAAAAAAGCAATTTCTCAATTATATTCCTTTTAATAGGTACGTGAAGTGATATTTTTTTTCATACATTTACATGGTTTTACCAAGCATGTGGCAATGATCTTTGACGAGCGTGCTGAGCATTGATTCAGTTGTTGTGATTTAGACACGATATTTATGTTTGTGATTTTTCTTTGAGTTAAAATATTGCTTTTAGGCACGAGATGCTCTTGCTTTCTCCTTTTTCATTTTTCAGCTGCAGCTTCCACTTAAAAACTTTTGTAACCAATCATATCATAAGAAAGATGGTATCTTTTCAGATCAAGTCTCACATTTAATGTATGGAAGTATCCAAAAGGCGTAATATAAACCAATAATAATCTGGATAATGATATGTTAAAAATGATATTGAATTTTGAAGCCTTAAATAATGTGTCCATTTGGTATTCTTGAGGTGTCAACTTTTGGATAAAAACATTTACCAGTTATGATATATTACTCTCCAATGTTTTGATTATTGATCTCCCAGTGAGCCAGTTATGGTCGCATGCCGTACAGGTATTCAGCTTATATGGTAGTGTGTGATTAAGAAATTTGCATATTTGAGTTGCATTTTCATATCAATTTTGCATGTGCATGTGTTCTGGTGTCCAAAGAATGATCTTCGTGCAATTTTTCTTGAATTTTGCAGGTATGCATTTTCTATTTGGTTCTTCGAGCACTTGACACTGTTGGTAAGATATCCTGTTTATAATCAATTTTGCTACTCATTGAGACCATTGATAACCATTTTATCTTGTTGTTATTTTTACAGAGGATGATACAAGCATAGCAACAGAGGTTAAAGTTCCTATTCTGATGGCTTTCCATCGTCACATATACGACTGTGAATGGCATTTTTCATGTGAGTTCTGCCTCTTAGTCTAGTTGGTACTCTTTGTGTAATCAGAAATTTGAAGGATGCTATAAGATCTCATTCACATTTTCTTCCAGATTAAGATTTTGCTTGGTTACCTTGACCCTTTGTATGTACCCTCTGAACTACAGCTACAATTCTTCAGCCATTTGTCACCATTAGCATAAAAAATAACCACTTAGTTGCCAATAAAAATACAAAGTACACTGCCAGTGCAGGGCAATAAGAAAAGATCTGTTGAAAAGCTGAATTGGTCAGCACTCACTACTGTGCAGTGTAGCCTGGTGCTAACTGATGCGTCTCATCCCAACAGTTTATAGCTGTCCTTAATACCAAATCAAATGCAAACTTCATTGATCATTGATTCAAGCACTCCTACTTTGTCCACGATTGAATGTCTAGTTTTTACTAAATTTTTGACATATTAAGAAAAGTGAGGACAAAATAAGAAAACAAATGAGGAGTTGTTATCATTGGTTATCATTTTTGAGGGAGGGACATCTTAATAAAGTTTTCTTTTGTTTGACATAAGGATACTCTAAATATTATTTATCTATTATTATTGCTTGACAGGTGGTACAAAGGACTACAAAGTTCTAATGGACGAGTTCCATCACGTTTCCACTGCTTTTCTGGAGCTTGGACGCGGGTATTTTTTAACTAGCAATTATTGCTCATGTGATGTTATTACAATTCATGATGTTGTTGACAAAGAAATGAACTTTTTACGACTCATTTTTGGCACATCAAACTTAAGAGTTATTTCGTAATGATTTAATTATGGATAAATTGAGCTAGGACATACAAGATCAACACTTATTCTATATGCTTTTTCCAAATGATAGTTTACTGGTGGCTGACTGAAAAGTGCATTATGTCTGAATTAGAGTGTGGATAAACATCTTGAGTCAAATTTAAAGTAAGCTGCAAAGTGGCCATTCATTGTAGGTCAATTAGATGCTTCAGTTTGGACATATATGGACTGGACATAGTCTCAAGTCTGTTGGGACTGGTCAGCCTAAAATACGTGACATATGGTAATCAAGAAAGATTAAAAAATAATTTCTTCTGAACTTAAAGATGCCAATGCCCCTTGACAGGTTCATGTGGCGAAGATCCATATACTGGCATAAATATGGATAAGACAATGTTCAATTAAGTGGATCTGAATATTTTGTAGCTAACCAATAACAGTAGATAATTGCTTCTGAGTATGCAAATGACTAGGTTGTGGTGCATGAATCTTGTCAAGGTCATACAGGCATTAGAAAATAAATTATTTGGAGAATCAGAATGCTCCTTATCCACCAAATCTGCATTCTTCAATTTCAGTTACACTATTGTAGATTTTTCATTGATGTCCATATCATTATACTTCAAAAATAGTCACAACACTAAAGTTCAAGTAGATTCTGGCATAATGGATGTACAACTAGTTCTCTTGATACGTGTTTGCATTTAGGAAAAATTTTAAACGAATTTGGCTTAAACAAGATCATGCTTTATAAGTTTTGTAAAGTTGTTTAGCTTCTGATACTTGGAGTTACTCTGGTCTTATAACTAGTTAAATGCATACAATATGTTGTCTTCCGTGCATGCTAGATAATTTTCATTCCCATTTGCAGTTACCAGGAGGCAATTGAGGATATTACCATGAGAATGGGTGCAGGAATGGCAAAGTTTATTTGCAAAGAGGTATTTTTCGGGCTTTTGAAGTACCTTCCATGAAATCTAGAGATTAATTCCTAATTATGTATTTGATTGCTTTTGTACGTGACAGTATTTCCTCTGCACCACACTGTTAAGCAAATATATACTTTTTATGTTGCCATCACAATTAAGAACATCACATCTTGTGATCATGTGTTGAAACTCTCTGATTAAGTATTCTCAGTCGGATTTTATTTATGTGCTCAACAAAAATTTCTTAGATGGTAATTACTTGTGACTTTTTTCACTTCCAGGTTGAAACAGTTGATGATTATGATGAATATTGTCACTATGTGGCTGGACTTGTTGGATTAGGTTTGTCGAAGCTATTCCATGCTTCTGGCAAAGAAGATCTGGCTTCAGATACTCTCTCCAACTCTATGGGTTTATTTCTTCAGGTACTGATTTCATTATGCAGCTATATGTGCAGTACTCACCTTAGAGATCTCTGGCATTTGAAACTTTAAGAACCGTCTTCTTTATTTGCAATAATGCAGAAAACAAATATTATCAGAGATTATCTGGAGGATATTAATGAGATACCAAAGTCACGTATGTTCTGGCCTCGTCAAATTTGGAGTAAATATGTCAACAAACTTGAGGTACATTTATTCCCCTCTTGAATTTAACATATCTTTCCGGTAGTCAAGTTTCTTCACAAATATAATTTTAATGTGAATTCAGTGGAGCAAAAATGTCTTATAGAAAGTTTATTTGATTTCACGTTCTCAGGACCTAAAAGATGAGGAAAACTCAGTTAAGGCAGTACAATGCCTGAATGATATGGTCACAAATGCTTTAGTGCATGTAGAAGATTGCCTGAAGTACATGTCTGCTTTGAGAGATCCAGCTATCTTTCGCTTTTGTGCCATTCCTCAGGTATATTTCCTTGTGCAGTGTTTTCACACATTTTAGCCTGTTCAACCATAAAGCCCTTTTTTTTTGATAAATTTATTTACATACTCTTCCCTGTAAATTGCATTCTATTTTGATGTTGTGGTTCCTAAGAGCTAGAATAGTGTTGAAGTTTTCCCTTCTGTAGATATGTCTAAGTGTCTCTGTGAGTTGTTTTAATCAATTTCCTCTCACTGTTAGTAGACCATGTAACAATGGCACCAAAAAAATGGGCAATGTTGTAGTTAACTCATTAGTTTAGGTTTCCAGTGGAGAATCTGAGTAGTTTTGTGGGACCTGGATGGAGGTTAAGTTGAATATAGATGCAAGACTTATGGAAAGCTCTTAACTGCTTGACCACTTTGGACATCTCAAGAGAATGTTTAAGAGTGCTCAGATGTATGTTCCAAATCTATATGTACTGCCCTTTCCTGTTGGATGAAACTACATAATTGTTCCCTTATTAGAGCTGGTTTGGCAGGATGTACTCACTACATCCAGGACTAGTTCTAACATTGCTTTAAAACTTATGCTGTATATTATTGGAAGGTGCATCTAATTTTACTTTTCCTGATGTTACCAGATAATGGCAATTGGGACACTAGCTTTGTGCTACAACAACATTCAAGTCTTTAAAGGTGTTGTGAAAATGAGACGTGGTAAGATAAACATTCTTGATGTGCTCTTCTTGTTATGTAAATCTAACTGTTCATTCTCATGGATAGAGCATGGTTTCTGTGATTATTTCTTTGTTCCTTTTCTCTTATCTCCATAATGTGCATATAATCATTAAGCAAATGGATCTTAGTTTTGAGGGGAATATAATCATATTATAGCCAGTCAAAGTGGCAAGGGAGTAATTTGGTAGTGAAAAGAAATAAGTAACTTGCATAAACTTACATATATAGGAAAAACCAAATTGGGATTTCCAATAAACTATATCTGAAATAGCTTTTCGTCAGCTAGCAATACTGATGATCACGTTTTCAATGTTCAGAACTTCTCTATGATCTTTGCCTTGGTACGTGCTCATATGGTGAACCGTTTCTGTAGTATTAACTGTTCAAATAATTTTATTAATTGAAATGATGATGCTATAGAAGTGCGATGTCGCAATATATATTATACACTAATGGGGGATTGATACAATTTTATATTAGTAAATGCGTCCTTCCTTATCTATCATTAGAAGGACCTACTCGTTAAAATTCTCCTTTATTTCTTTTTCCTTTCTTCTCTCTTGGTAAAATTTAGGCAGCTTTCTAACATAAAAATTTAGAAAAGTTCAGGTTGTGGTTTAGCATTCTCTACATCTGTCTACCAGGTTGCACTTCCCCCACAACCTTTCAGTCATACACATGTTGCACATTGTTGTGCTATGTCGCATGTTGCCTATTCTCGGTTTTGTTACATGTTCATTTACCAAACAACAGCAGATACCAATTATTTGTGATTTGTGTTTGTTTTTCCTAGGGCTTACTGCTAAAGTTATTGACAGAACCAAAACAATGTCTGATGTGTATGGGGCTTTCTATGACTTTTCTCGTATGCTAAAATCTAAGGTATGATGCTTCATTAGACCCAGGCCAATCTGGTCATGCTTTATGAGGTTAAGATGTTACAACCATTTAGATAGACTTCTGTGTGAACATAACTTCCATATCTATGATGCCATGTTTTAGGTTTTGGAGTTCCCAAGCATAATTTTTCACAAAAAAATTGTTTCACCTTTTTTTCCTCATCTTTGGTATGTGAAATTTAGAAGAGCTAGTCTATTTTTGGAGTCATTACCTAAATAACTTCACATTTTCCAGGATAAAAATGTTTCCAAAATACAACCCAGTTTCCAGTCCATCCACCCTAATCTTCGACTTTATTTTGAAAGTTTGCACCTATTTTTCAAAAAGTTTATAACCTCATCTCATAAAATGCTTGTTATTTTATATTTGGAAACAAGCAACCAAACATGTTTTCATGTACCAATTAGAGTTCTCAATATGCTGTTGGATGATAGCTGCTGTTTCATGTATGAGTTACTTATTATGTTGCAAGTGGTGTTGAATATGAATTTTCTCTATCTGCATTTTAGTTCCTGATGAATGAAGATAACAGTGTTGTTTGCTAAAGACCTGTTGCCTTCTGAATTTTCTAGGTGGACGACAGTGATCCTAATGCTAGAAAGACGAAGGATAGCTTAGAAACAATCTTGAAAATATGCAGGGACTCTGGAACCTTAAATCAGAGGTACTACAGCCTTTTTCAGTTGTCATCTAGGAGCTCCTTTTCTTTTCTTTCCATAATATCTAGTTTGTAACTTTGTTCTCTTTTTCTGCAGGAGATCTTACATCATCCGGAGCAAGCCCCAATACAATCCAACTTTGGTTAGTTTTGAAAACTTTCTTTCCTTTTTCTTCTCTTTCTTTCATTGAAGAAGCAATTTATCAAGCGGATAATTTTCCGATAACAATACGTTCATGCAGATTGTTGTCCTCTTCATCTTACTGGCTATTCTCATGGCATACCTGTCAGCAAGTCGACCATCTAATATTTGTAAGTTTTTCCCCTCCCTCCTCAAATGTAGTCTGTAACTGTGGAAAATGGTTTTGAAAAAGGAGCTCATATTGGCACCCTAAAACTTTAATAAAGACTTTGCTTTCTTCGTGTTGCCAAATTGATCAAAATGCTTCTCAATATATAATCCCTATTTTTAAAAGATTAACTTTTTCCATTTTTGGATTATTTTCACCTTAAACTTTCAAAAATATCACTAGCCAAAATTTAGTCCCCTTTCTTAAGCATCTTTTTCTAGATTTTCTTCTTGTTACTAATGGATAATGCTTTCTCTATAACTCTGCTCTTAAACTCTTTATTGAGGTAACCTTTTTTATCAAGCTCGTGCAAAATGCAATATATGGAATACCCCATTATTACCATTTTTAATTGATTTAACAAATCTAATGCCTAATGAAATAGTGAATATGCAACAAATACTTAAAACAAGTTTATTACAAAAAAGCAGAATATTTATTTGAAATACAAAAGGTTAAGTATGCTAAAAAGGTCAAATTATCTTATAAAATGATAGAAATTATTTTATAGATTGAGCCGCTCCTGTACTCGTCCATTAAATTTATCGGACATTAAAGTTAGAAAGAGGAAGAAAATACCTTCTCATAATGCATTCTCCATAATTGCAGGATTGGCTTTGTGGACGACCACCTCTAGTTATCAACATCTTGCAACAGAAGCGAATTGTTGGCAAGATAGTATCCCTCTTGTGGGCATAATCAATGGTGAAATTTAATTTTATCCTTAAACTCTGAAGCCAGGTTTTGGACCACTTATATTACAGAAATAAGCTCACTAGAGTTGCAGAGTGCTATTGTGTAATGCTATCCGGCGTGTACGCCAGCATAAACCAGGATAGCATTCAGCATATTGTAAAGCTTGCGTGGTACATTTTCATGTTGGTGCAATTTGTATTTAGTTTTGTTAAATGGAGTTCTTCATTGGTAATAGTATGTAATTTGTTTACTACCATTTAATAATCTAAAGTTTGTAGATTTTGCTCTACTGGAATTTTGTCACAAATGAAACTGAGTTTTTCGAAATTTTATTATTGTTACTTCAATTAAATAATAAAGGGTTCTAAGATTTTTTTTGAGAAGTTTGATATCATTATAAGAAATCATACCCAATAAAAATAAGTTCAAAATAATCTAAACTCTCTCTCTCTCTCTATCACACTTAAAATCTATTTATTTACTTAGGAATACAACATCGGCAAATGTAGATACAATAGTCGTTCATAAATAATAGTACTTCAAATTTAAAGGAAAGATGATAGAAATTCAGAACAAGAAAGAGTTAATTTCACCTTAATTTGTTTTCACACCACAAGGAAACTGAAAAAATTTCTAGTTGAAGAAAACAAGGGATGCAGAGCAATGTTTTCTTTCAAAAGAAGATGTTCTCTCAATTTCTTCGAGAATGCTGAAATAAAGAGTCCAGTACAACAGAGAACAATGAACGAAGTACGAAACAATGAAAAGGAGGTTAGGCAGATGGAAAGAGGATGAATTTCTGTAATCTCTCAACTAATTTGCAAAACAAAAGAATGAAGTCTCCAAAAGTCAAAAAAATGTTTCATGACACTGTAACACAAGAAAACAGCAAGTAATACATCAATCTGACAATTTGCACCGTATAACATATAACAATAATGGAGATGTAAAGTACTCCTTACTGTAGGGTGAACTCTGAGTAATGTCTACATATCCACGATACACAAATACAGAAGCACATTTCGAAACCAAAACCAGGAAAGTAGTTCAGAAGACTTCGGCTACCTTGCTGGCAAGAACACGCTCACGTCTCTCAATATAATCAAATGGGAACCAACCAGCTTTCCCTTTGCACTCACCTTCAGCCCAGCCATTGTTTGAAACCTTAAAAAGCAGCAGAAGAAAATACATTTTATCAGAGCAATCATTATATAACTGGAATAACTTTGATACAAACTAAAACTTTGATGAAAGGGAAGACATCAAAATAAAGCTTAGCTTAGAGGGAAGAATAGAGCAATAGCATTTAGTACAAGTCATTGGCTCACTAAATGTGGATTGCGTCAAAGCAGAAAAGGGGGCATAATTGCTCTTTCCATTGTTGTGTGCTCGCATAAATGCACAGAAATATACATCGCTTATTATATGCAAAGACTTTGGACCACTGCACAGCCCACCCAAAAACCGAGATTTCAATTTCAAACCAGCACTGTTTATTGATATCTGTTGATGCATGCATGCGATGTGTCCAAATCTAGCATTTTGTGCATGTTTAGTGTTTAGATAGTGCATTGCATAATATGGCAAATATTTCAAATGCAGGGTATGTCAGCCTTCTAGCATCTAATGTAAGCTAATCTATGCAAATTTGCAACTAGAAAAGAGAAAAAGGAAAAACGTATCAGCGAGTCACCACACAATTCTTAAACTCCTGATATTATACTGTAGGTAATTCGGAAAAGGCATTCAACAGCTGAGATATATGGATTTAGAATAGGCATTCAACTTTTGTTGGGGAAGAAAATTGTATGCAAACATGTAACGTTCATGCAGTTTACATACAAGCAAGAAAAGTTTAGTTGAGGTTGTATACTAGCAAAAAGTTGAGGCATATGAAATATTGACAAGGCTTATTGACAGAATTAATACTCAATCAAGACTAGCAAACCTTTCGAATGACGACATAGTCTCCAACTGACAAATTAAGCTCCACGTCAGATTCAGCTTGATATGCATACATGACCTGTTGTAGAAGCAATGAACAATGAAAGAATTAAACAGCTGTCATCAAGCGGTGCCAGTAGCAATTTCTCTAACACATCAACTTAGCAAAGTACTTACCTCCCCAAGAAAGTAGCCCATGCTATCAGTTGATCCATTTTGCACTGGTGAAGTGGGCACACCATTTACTTCTTCATATGATGGAGGTGCAGGCACACTGTCCATGCTTGGAGGAGGAGCCGCTTCAATACGTTGACGCTCAGACATCATCTGAACAAAACATAAATCATCATATATTAAGATAAGAATTAAGGCATGATGCAACCAAATAGATCTTCGATCAGATTTTACAGATCAAAACATTAAACCTACTTCGCCTTCTAGCTGATCCAGTAATTGAAGAACTCGCTGATGGTAAGCTCGTTCAGCTTCAACCTTGAACACAAGATGGATAAGTTAGAGACAGTTTTCAAGACCTTTTGTGGAACTTTGCATTTCATTTTAAAAAGGAAGAAGGCATTACCATGGCAATTAGCCGTTGCAATGTCAACCTTTGTTGTTGAGCTTCAACAGCAGCCATAGCAGCAGCAGCTTCTTTCCCCAGTGTTGCCACATTTGACTTCAGATCTTGCAATTTAGCTTCAGCTGCTTCAAGTTTAAAAGCCATGTCGGGATGTGCAGTTCCTTCTCTTACTTTGGCTTGTCTTCTGGAAACCTCAACAGCCTATCTAGGTTCAACAATTCAGTACAAACAACAGGTAAGGAGTAGCCTATGGTCCAATAAGCTCAGTCAAGATTAATGAGAGGCAAATTTGTAATGCTTATGACATCAAGTTAATCACCAGAGAAACAACTTGACAATGTGTACCCAAATACCTGAGCTTCTGCCTCTTGCCGCATTCTATCATATCTTTGAGCAAGATGACGAGCATCTTCCAATGGAGCTCCCATTACCATAGCTCTCAAAGGTTCTGCCACCTAGCATGTGAGAAGTTAGAATTTTTAACCGAAAGAGCAATCTAAAATATCATAAGATAGATTGCATGAAGTTCAATTAATTCACTGATACCGAATTTGTTATAAAGGAATAGATGCAGTGTCAAGCAAACCATAGCCTTTAGACACTCAGAAGTGAGAAGCTTTCTAGCCAATTAATGATTGTTTGATACTCTCTTACAGTGCGCATGAAAGTTTTTTATGTAAATAACAGCGAAGATTGTAATTAATTATCCATATCTTGTTCAGTTATCTAAACACCTTAGCTGATATTATCAAAGTGAAGCTGATAAACTAGGGAAAGATAACTGCAAACACCAACAATCCACTGAGAAAATTAAACGACTAACACAGACAATAGCTAGTTTTTTGCGTTTTGAACAGTCATTCAGTCAGATGTGAGATGCACACTGTTTTAAGACTGAATTGATGCCCATACTGAGTACAGATTTTGTTTCCCTCCATTTTCTCTAATTACACATTAAGACGTCTCAAGGGCCATGCCTAAGACATCTAGAGATTTGTTAAACTGTAATATTCAAGCAAATGATAATAAGTCACCAAATAAGGGATTGGGTAAAATGACAATCTCCATCCAAGTCATTGCCTTCAGCTAGAAGCAAATAAAAATTTCTTTCAATGATTTTCAAACCTCTATCACCTAATAATACTGCGGAGCCCATTTATTTTATAAGCTTAAAAGATATCCATACATTTCCTTCCCTAAATTCAGGAGTTAACACGACCAATATACACATTATTTCCTAATGGAACAATTTTCTCAAGCTGCAAGTCCATCAATAAGCTAGCCAGAGCGCGCTGGCGCACACACACAAAAAGAAAAGAAAAATTCAAATGTGTAACCAGGTGATTGCCATGTGTACAATTTTCACTGTAGATAAAGAAATCGTTTCCAACAAGAATGAAATTTCAATAGATGCACATAGGCCTGATATAATTTGCGTGATTGAAAACAGCATGATCTCTTTAGCCAACTTGGAAGATTGATTTAGTATAAATGTCCCCAATCTTCCCAGATAATAGAATTGCAAGGTCATGACATTAAAAATCGTTCCAGATTCTGCAGAAGTTATGAAAGCACAATTGTAACCTGTGTGCCCAAGGCTTTCAACAGATTTCCACGTTCTTTCTCCATGTGGGCACGAGCTCGTGCAAAATTTGAAGCAGCTTTTGACAATGTACTGCCGCTGGTGCAGGTATTTTCAACACCATACTTCCGGCTATCTTCTGACAATTTAGTCCCTGAAAGAAAACCAGATGCATAAAGGATTCAACATCTTCACATATTTACAGATTTGCTATAAGAAAACAAAAAAGCTTTTAATCTTCAGTAGATAACCTATCTCGACTTGTTTGGACCCTGTAACTATATAACCTTCAACACCACGGACAATGTCCCTTTGGAAATGCTGCAGAGTAGGAGAAAAGGACAAATTTCAATCAGAACACAAAAATAATGAATAATTGGACACATAATATCATGATTATAATGCCAAATTATTGAAATCTACTACAGGAATTCTGAGAAGTTTTATAGACTGAATGAGCTTTGAAACTGTGGCTTTATACATGTAATTGGGACAGCACACACACATGCAAATGAGTTTCAATCAGGCAAAAGTGACCTTAGCAGCACGTGTAGATATGTACAGCTTTTCCAGTTTCTGGTGCTGCTGGAGCTCAGCATCATCAGCCACAACACTATCTGAACCTCCATATGCACCGAACTGCTTCAGAACAGCCTGAAATGAATTCAATAACAATGCACTGATTCGTCAGGTACAAAGAAAACCACTTCAAAAGACAGATAAATAGATTATGTAAAAATTGGATGAAACAACTGCAGCTAAAGTGCAACACAACATGCACTTGAGTAATATATTCAACTTGAATGCAGTTAAGAGATATTGCCTATCTAGTTGCAGGCAGCAACAGACAACACACGCTTGCACTCAGATTAGCAGTCCAATTAGTTCAATGTCATGTTGACATTCAACTCAGCTATTCAATCTATTATGTTTAAACTACAAACTACAGCAGACAAACCAAAAAATGTGAGAATCGAAATTTCACACGAGTTAGCTAGACATTATACTCACCAAAAACATCACATCAGTAATTGCTTAAAAAACCTAATTTCATCCAAACAAAACAAAATCAAAATTATAGTTACAGAACCTAAATCAAGGTGATTATACACAAAAGCAATACCGCTGAATGCCTGAATCTCAAATCCAAATACGGAACAAAAGCAATGAATTTCAACTCTGAGGCACAACATATTCCAAAATGATCAACAAGTCAGCGGATCTGAAATCATCGCGCAATTAAAAGCTCGCCACCGATCCGATTGAGTTCGCACATAAACGCTAATTCAAAACCGCAACTACACGTAAATATAAAAATATGCGTATCAAGAGAGAGAGAGAGAGACAGAGCTCACCTGCTGTTGCCTAGCAACCTGTTCTCGGAGTCTGGAGGCTTGTTTTCTGATTGTTTCCATTCACGAATCAATCAACTGCTTTCGATTTGAACGTAGACAGAAATATAACTCAGATTTTTGGTCCGCACGAGGAATACACAACGGAGGAGATTGATTGTTTAGATGAGGAGCGTTTTAGGAGCCGTCGCTCGTCCAAATGACTTTGATTTCGTTTCTGTATTCGTGATTTTGAATAAATGGTGGTTGTGTTTTGAATGGAAAAAGTTTAAAAATAAGTAAAAAAGGAAGTTATTTAAGAATTCAAAAAGACAAGTACG
Organism: Jacaranda copaia; assembly: GCA_014898725.1. Classification (NCBI taxonomy): domain Eukaryota; kingdom Viridiplantae; phylum Streptophyta; class Magnoliopsida; order Lamiales; family Bignoniaceae; genus Jacaranda; species Jacaranda copaia. The sequence continues at coordinate 1,320,435 of JACGDI010000938.1, read as the reverse complement.
GAAAAAATGAGATTATATGCCAACTCTGCGTCGTAAATATCTGAACCACTCACCGTTTTGGCCATTATTATTGATTTCATCTAAGGACTAAGGACAGTAGATGAGCGTGAGTCAATTAGCGAGCCGGCCGGTAGGTTCAATTATAATTTGACTTAAAGTCTGGTAGTGTTTGGATATGTTTTTTATTTGATTTTATTATGTATTTATTATATATTTTGAAAGAATAAATTATTAAAAAATATGAAAATTATTTTTTGGTATATTTATTTATATTTTGAATGAGACATTTTTTATTGTAACAGTCAAATTAATATTTTTTTATTAAATTTTTAAGGTAAAAATAGAATTGAATAATTTTTTAATAATAAAATATATAACATATATTATATATTGAAAAGTATGCATTTTAAAAGAAAAATAGAGATATATTCTTTGGGAAAACATTACCCAACAAAGCCCTACTTTTTTAAATTTTAATTTAATTGTTCAACAATTTGAGTATGGATGACAATAGACCTAGATAAAATCGGAACCATCCTGGACCCGTCCCACTTGGGGCGGGTTTTAATTCTTTTGAAAACATAAATGGGTATTGGAGTGGGTATTGAATTTTAATTTTTAAATTTGAACCCCCACACTAAAATATTATGCATATTGATTTTATTTATTATCTATATATTTATGTGATGTATATTCATATATATATGAAAAAATTGTGAAATATTATATATATGTTCTCTATAAAAATAATAATATTGTTATAATAAATAGTTTATACATTTAATATGTATAATTAAGTAACACTAATGTTTGCAATTTATCATTTTTTAAAGAATAAAGTATGCATATATAAATATTTAAATAATAAATTTTTTATTAATAATATTATTTTACCATATTAAAAAGCTATGGTGATGTTATGTTTTTTAAAAGAGATATTTTTAAAAACTTTTTTAAATATGTTAAACAAGTCTAACGAATCTAATGAATCCAACCTACTATATGTGAGTCGGGACGGGGCGGGACTAATGGGTCCAACCCACTAAATTTTTTCAAAAAGGAATGACCAGTTTTAGTTGTTGCCCCTAAGTGCTGGATACAATGGCTACCCAACATCAATTGATACAATTTGCTGAAAGCCAAGCTTGCAGTTTAAATTTTAACAGCGGATGTCGTTTTCTTGGCACATTAAATGGCTCCCACGACTGTCAGATTTCTGTTTCTTGGTGTAGTAATCTCAAAAGTCAAAAATGTTTGCAATAAACTATGTGTGCTTCAGTGGATCAAGATTATTTCACTGCTTCCCCTTTCATTTGTTTGTTTGCATTATATTTATGAAGCACCTAAAAGAGAAAAGAAAAACATAAGTAAAAGAAAGAGACTTAAAAGTTACAATGCACTAAAGTGAATTGAAATGACCTCACCATCTCCACTCATTTCAGGTCAATGATTTTTCTGGCAAACTTGCCCAAAAATGGCCAACAGAAAAGCCCACTCTCATGTGATGCTTTTTTACTGTATGGTTTCCTAAGATATCCCTTTCATTCTGTGAAAATGGCATCAGATCACTGGCTGCCAAATCTATGCAAAATCTGCTCCACCCCAACAGTGAACACCACTGAAGTTAATTAATTGGCTACTGGACTCAAAGCATTACCTCACTCTGGACTAGGTGTATTTATATGCTTTTCCTTAGGCTATTCTTGAGTTCATCATGGCTTTCCATTGGGCTTATGCCATTCTTTTCCTTGTAGTTTTTCAACAGTACTGCTTTGCAACCATAGGTGCAGTTTCCAGCAATGTGGGTTTTTTCATTCTTGAAATTTTGAATATTTTACTTTCATTTTTGACATAGAAATTAAGGCCTTTGAATTGGAGTCCTGTGGAAAGAATTCAAATCAGTTATTCTGTTCTATACAGGTTCACATAGTTTATATGGGAGCTAGGCCACATGATGAGCCTGAGCTTGTTGAAAATTCCCACCATGAGCTTCTTTCTAGCATTCTTGGAAGGTAGGAGCCTAATTATTCCTAGCTTTGATATCCACTAGCTAACTTATTTGTGTTTCTATCCCCTTGTAAAAAGGGATATCTCATGCCCTTAAGTTTTCTTTGTTGAAAAACAAAAAAAAAAAGAAGCTAGTTTTCTATTGATATCATATATTAAGAACTGGCTTCATTTTGGTCCAAATTTTGTCAGTTTTTATGGCAAAAAGAGGTAATAAATGGGATTCTTGTTTGGTAGCAAAGAAGCTGCCACTGGATCAATTCTATACAGCTACAAGCATGGATTCTCAGGATTTGCTGCTGTCTTAACTCTGCCACAGGCCAAACTAATTGCAGGTTTCTCACTATCTACTTTACATATAAGAATTGAGAAGCCATCCCTTTTCATTTTGGGGAAGAAAGTATTTATCTTTTTAACTGATAAGAGTTACAGGTTGGCCTGGTGTTGTCCGTGTAATTCCTAACAGAATACATGATTTGCACACTACAAGAAGTTGGGATTTTCTGCAAGTAAATCCTCATTTGACTGATGGAATTCTCTTGAAGGGTCAATCTGGAAGAGGTTCCATCATAGGTATTCTAGATTCAGGTAAGTATAAATACTTAACTGCACACAAGCCGGCATATTTGGGAGGAAATTTTGGTTTGATTTGTCATTAACTTTCTGTTCTAGTGCAGGAATATGGCCGGAATCTGAAAGCTTCAACGACGATGGAATGGGACCAGTTCCATTACGTTGGAAGGGAGTTTGCCAAGAGGGACAAGAGTTCAATCGCTCAAACTGTAATAGGTGAGATAAGAGTTCCAAGCTGTGGGTTGTGGTTTATATAGTTGTTAATGGCTTGAATATAGTGGGTTCGAATTATAATCCAACGTGGGTAGTATACCTGAAAAGGATAAAAAATGGAGGTCTGTGTTGGTGGTGGAGGGCACTGGCCAATTTCCGAGGTCCACAACATGGATCACTCGAAATACTATATAGTTTCTGCTCATTTGGCCTAGTTAAGTTTTGAGGAAAACACAAATGCATTAAAGACTTTGTGAAGGATATTGATTTGTTACAATGTTTTGCTTTTTCATAGTGGAGAATTCTTCACTCTTGCCCGTAAACGCAGGTATCTCTAGCTGAATCACGTTTAATTTATGTATTTAATTTCTCTTTTCTCTTTATGGTACTGTGTGTAACTGTGTGTGCGCTAGTTTTTCGTAATAATAGTTTTGCATCAATTTAAGATACTTAAAAACAGTCTCAATGACGAAAACCAGCTGATATTGGACAGGAAAATTATTGGTGCTCGTTGGTACTCCAAAGGCTACGAGGCTGAATTTGGGAGCCTGAGTACAGAGGACGAGTTTTTGTCCCCACGAGATGCAGAAGGCCATGGAACCCACACATCATCCACAGCAGCTGGAGTGATGATAGAAAATGCAAATTTTCTAGGATTGGGCCAAGGACTAGCCAGAGGAGGCGCCCCTTCAGCCTGGTTAGCCGTATACAAAGTCTGCTGGGCCACCGGGGGCTGCAGCTCGGCCGATATTCTTGCAGCATTCGACGATGCAATATCGGATGGAGTTGATGTGATTTCCATGTCTCTGGGCTCACTGCCTCCTCTGGCAACTTATGTGGATGATGTGGTCTCCATCGGCTCGTTCCATGCGGTGGATAGAGGAATCCCTGTCGTCTGCTCGGGTGGAAATAGCGGGCCTTTTCCTGAGACAATTGCCAATACTGCACCGTGGTTGATAACGGTGGCCGCTAGCACCATTGATAGAGCTTTCCCTGTTATGATCACCCTTGGAAATAATCAGAGTTTCATGGTATACTTAGTGAGATTCTTGCTTATTTGATGTGGAAGCCAGGAAAGCTTATTTTTTCTGTTGCTTTTTTAACAGGGTCAATCCTTGTATACCAGGAAGGATCTGGACAAGTTCTATCCTGTTGTGTATGGAGAAGACATCACAGCCATTGATGCAGATGAAAACGATGCAAGGTGAAAGACCCTCTCACAGAATTTAAGTACAAAAATGCCTAGTCATTTGTTATCATCCGAAGGATGAGAATTCATGTCAAATGAGTTAACGGGTCATGTTAAAGTTTAAAACCTATCCCGTATAAAAAGGCACAAATCCCAGTGTTCGGAAATTTCAATTGTATTTAAGGGTAATTTGATCCTTTTTGCTTTAACCCACATCAATGAGTGTGTGATCCGTTTTGTCGAACAGGAGTTGCAGTCCTGGATCCCTCAACGCATCTTTAGCAAAGGGAAAAGTTCTTCTTTGTTTCGAAACAAGAACACAAAGATTTGCCGTTGCAGCTGCAAGAACTGCCAAAGAAGTCGAGGGCATTGGAGTTGTGTTTGCAAAGTTTCCGACCAAAGAAGTAAATCTGTGCTTGGATGTTCCTTGTGTTCAAGTGGACTTAACTATAGGGACATCTTTGCTCGCATACATAGCATCAACAAGGTAACCTAAACATGCTGCGCATCTCATTTGAGGATATATCTAAACTGAGTTAAAGATAAAAAGAAAATCTTTATTACAGCAATCCTGTTATAAAATTTAACATTCCAAAGACAGCAGTAGGGCATCAGGTGTCCCCAAACGTGGCACTATTTTCGTCTAGAGGACCGAGTTCCCTCTCCCCTACTGTTCTTAAGGTAAAACGACTAATGCTGCATTGGGATATATATGTTACTTTTTGTAAGCTCCAAGAACGTATTATAAGACATATAAGTTTATAAGATCTTTTAAATAAATTTAAATATGTGCCGCAGCCAGATATTGCTGCTCCAGGGGTTAATATTCTTGCCTCGTGGTCTGCTGCTCCGACAGCCCAGCCATTGGATGCCATTGAGAAAGAATTTTCTCCATTTAAATTCAAGTTTGCCTCAGGAACTTCCATGTCGTGCCCTCATGTATCTGCTATTGTGACTCTCCTCAAGGCCATTCATCCCGAATGGAGCCCTGCTGCAATTAAGTCTGCCCTGATAACAACAGGTAACACAATGAGGATAAAAGAAAGTTTCATCATAATAATGGAACTTACAAATAAGCTTTTCAAAACATTTTACATGAAAACTTATACAATGTCAAATAATTATTTGGTAACATTTTCGAAAAGTAGTTTATAGACTCCAAATATAGCAAGTAGGTTGGAATTTTATGAATGATTCATTCGTATAGGCTCTCACCCTTTTCATCATGATTTGATCTAATCGATGTTTGAATTTTGAACTATAACGAAAAAAATATTGGCAATATTTGATTTTATTTTCTCAAAATATTCTCATTTTTTCAGAATATTTTCAAAAACATAAAAAAATATTTCTCCTTAAATTCAACTTTTTTCTCTTAAAATAATATTAAAAAATTTTGTCATTTCAAATCATTACATCAATCAAATATACATTTATATCTTCCAATCATAAATTTAATGTAAATATATATTTTTTAATCATATTATCACTATAAAAATAACACGTGATAATATAAAAACTTGACGTCACACCACTAATTAGAAAAAAAAAATATTTACAGTAAAATTTGTCTTTTTTCTCAAAATAAAACTAAATATAATTTCATTCTCAACACATTTTTCCAAAACAAATCCAAGCATTGTCATTATTTTCTCCCATATTTTACTTTATCCTAAGGGCCCATTTGGTTTTATTTCCGGAGCCATTTTCATGTTATAAGTATTTTTAAAAGTTGAAAAGTTAATTATTGATTTGAAATGGAAATAAAAACGTGTTTGGATTATTTGTTGGAAAATAATGATTAAAATATGTATAGAATTGAAAAGATAATTGATTTATATTTTTTTATGTTTAAGAATATTTATTTTTTAAAAATATATGTATATTTTATTATTTTAAAATAATAATTGATATTTTATATCAAATCAAATTTGAATTTAATTGATGTAATAATAGAATAATAGAATAACTTTAGAAGGAATTTGAAAATAAAAATATGAATGAATAGTTTGAGTAAAAATAAAGAAAAAATGATAGTTCTTATTTTTTATTTCTAGATGAAAATGAAAGGGGCTTGTGGAAATAAAACCAAACGGCCGCAAACATTTTTCTTAAGGCCTTGTTTGGTTTCATGTCCAAGGCTTCTTTTCATTTTCATTCGGCAATAGAAATTGAAAACAAATACTTTCTCACAACTTTCACTAGAAAAAGTACACATTTTCTTTCCAAACTTTTTTCTAAACCCACTCTATCATCCTATTATACATTAATTAAATTCAAATTTGATTTGACATAAAACAACCACCATTACACTATAAATTAATAAAATATATATTTTTAAACATAAAAAATATAAATTAACCTACTTTTCAATCCTACTATCAATATAATCATTACTTTTCAATATTTCATCCAAATACATCTCAATTTATATTTCCCTTTCATAACTAACTTTTCAACTTTTCAAAAAAAGTGAAAATGGAAACGGCTTTTAGAAATAAAACTAAATGGGCTGTTAACTTCCCCCTTTCTCCCATTGAAACAGCCTCTTCAACAGATGAGTATGGTCAGGCTGCAGTTGCGGAAGCAGCTCCACACAAGCAAGCCGACCCCTTCGACTATGGAGGTGGTCACATCGATCCCAACAGAGCCATTGATCCCGGCCTAATATACGACACGGGCATGAAAGACCATACCCGTTTCCTGTGCGCCATGGGCTACAACGACACGGCCATCAACTTACTAACCACGGCTAGCAAACCCTGCCCAGAAACAAATAACTTTTTACTAAACTTTAACCTTCCTTCTATCACCATTCCTGAGTTGCAAGGAAGTGTAACGGTTTCAAGAACCGTGACCAATGTTGGCCCGGAGTTGTCCATATACATTTATAGGGTTGCAGCACCAGTTGGCACAGATGTCATAGTGGAACCCCCAGTTCTAGTTTTCACGTCTGGTGTGAAAAAACTTAAGTTTAAGGTAACTGTTTGCTCGCGGCTTAAAGCCCAAGGAACTTACTCTTTTGGGAATTTGATTTGGGAGGATGGGTTTCATGTTGTGAAGATCCCATTGATTGTTCGTTCTGTAATTCGAGAATACTATCATTAAACGTTTACATTTGTTGTCTGAGTTTCATGTTATATTTTAAAGTACAAAGTGATATCGCTTAGGGCTAGTTTGGTTGAATTTTTAAGTTCTTTTATGATTATTTATTATGTGATGGTGGTATCGTTTGGCTAGCATGATAAATAACCTCATGGGTGGTAGCATGTTAGTTTATCATAGAAATTGCACATATAAGTACAGACTTTTGGTATTTATGCGAGTATAAGTATTTATTGTCACTCTAACTAAACGAATGATGAGGTGAAATAAAAATACTGTATCCCACCTTATCGTTTTAACCAAACTGGCCCTTAAAGTGCAGAAAATAAAAATATTTACTTAGGAAATGTTTGGTTATGATTCCCCAAAATGATAATCAAACATATTCGCAGTTTTTCTTCAAAACACTAAATTTTTTTCCCAAAATACCCTTTCTAATCATTCATCATCACCAAAACTTCTTCATTTTTTAGTATATACATACATATATTATATATACATCATATATATTTTATTATGTTCTTACAATAAAAAAATCACTCAATTCCACTTTCGCCCAAAAGATTCAATAAAAAAAATATTGATTTAATTGTTATAGTAAAGAAAAAATTTCTCCAAAAACATAAACAAATATATCAAAACTATCTAAAATTAATTTTTAACTATTCCCCAAAACATAACCAAAAACCATTACATTTCCCAACACAATTTTCACATTTTCTAATATCACTTTCAATATTCATTCTTCGAAAACTACAAGTGTAAATGAGATGAGACGATTCGTGAATGGTTTGAGCTAACTCTATGAAAGCTCATATTCAGCTTGATCTTTTCAAGCCCGAGTCAAGACGGGATCGAGCTCATCAATCAAAAGAGCCAAACTAAGCTCGATAATATTAGACTCGAAAAGATTGTGAGTATAAATGAGCTTTTTTATTATATATACACACATATAATTATACTCATATAATGAAATATGTAAAGATAAGTAAACAGTAGCAGCAACATTAGTAATAATAATTCGATTTTTGTTTTTAGAAAAATATATATTAAAAATTATTTAAAAAATTTATAATTATAAATTTTGTTTTAAATTTAAATGAGTTTGAATTAATCCAAACCTATATCAGTTCGAGTTCGAGCTTATCCAATCTTATACGTATCGAGCTTTTCTGTTTCTTTAAGACAAGCCTTCTCAACTCGCCGAGCCTTCGTCTATTTCAACGAGTCGAATTTGAGCTTGGTTATTTAAGTTCGACAAGTTCAAACTCGTGAATTAATAGACAAGCCGAGGCGAGCCCAACTTGAGCCTACTAGATTAGGCTCGGCTCTACACTCCTACCCAACACACATATTAAAATCACACACACAAAAAAAAACATTACTGAACATTACCTTAATATTTTTCTCAATAAAATTCAAACTCCAAATATAAATTAGTGATTGAAACTTATGGATTTATTTTGATTATTTGGTGGTTCCAAATTTGTTGAGCCAAACTGGCGAGACTAATACACGAAAGAAATGAAATCTTGACCAATTAAAAACAATTGGTCATTGGTCACACGCAATTATAGTAATAGTCCTAAAATTAATGCGGACTATATGCTTAGTTTAAATCATCTAAGTGTCATTATATTGCTTGAAAGTGACTTTCGTATTAAAATTGAATTTGAAAGGAAGTTTCTGCACTTGAATTACCACTCAATTATTTATTATTATTATTATTATTATTTTAAAAAAATGATGCTAACGTCTCCAAGTTGTTGATCAACTTCTTCCTTTGGTGAACTCAATTATTTGAGTATTATAATTATTTAAACCAAATCTAAACAACTGGTCGAGATTTAATTTTTCATTTTTAAGAAAATAATTAAATAAATTATTACACGACATGTAATCCATAATTTTTTATTTTTATAAACATAAGCTTTTAATTTAATTATGCACTCAAAACAGCTTCCAGACAAGAATTAAGCGAAAAAATTAAGGAAAATTTTTTCTAGATCAACACGTGTCGAAAATTTGTTAATTTGCATAATCTTTTGTAGGTCAACTTAGATGAGTTGATTTGTAGAGAAGTCGAGGGATTAATTAATTAAGTGGTATCATCCTTATCTTTGCACTTATACATATGAGTTTCAACATTAGAATCCCGACAAATATCTAATAAGTTTAGGTGAATAATTTTTTTTTAAAAAAAAATTAAATTATTTGATTTTTCATGTTATTATTTAATAAAACTACAAAAAAATACTTAAAAGAGAAATTTACATCAAATTGAAATAAATTGATCAAGTACTTCAAATAATGTTAATTTACTCTTTTTTTTCACCATAAAACGTTTCGCGTGTGTGAAATATTGATTACGCTATAAGTTTTAATTATTTTTCACATTAGTAAATATTCGCAAGCTTCTTAGCACATGTACTTCAACTCGAACCCGAATTATAAATAAATAACTTAAATTCAAACTCGACAAAATATAATTTTAAAATTAATTCGATTAATCTGATATACCTTAATTTACCACAAGTTAATGTGGTTGAACTTGAACCAAACTCAAGAAAAATCTAAGAGCCCTTTTGGTTTGATTTTCATTCCCAACATTTTCAAAATATCGGAAAATAGTTAATGAAAATGAGTTTGTATTTGAATGAAGCATTAAAAATGTAATGATTACATTGGATTTATTAAGTTGTAAATGAAGAGAAATAGTAATAATCGAATAAATAAAGAAAATATATAAATTATTGAGAAATGTGTTTTGAAAATAAAAATAAAAACGATGTATGATGAAAATATGTATAAAGTGGTGTGTTTTATTTTTTAAAATAATAAAAAATATGAAAATAAATTTAAAAAATAAAACCAAACGATCACTATCCATTTGAAAATTCTAATATGTGCATACGACAAATATAAAAGAAAAAAGAAAAAAAAAAGTAAAAAACCATTGACCTCCATATAACATAGAATTTTCCCCCTTAGAATAGTTCAGTATTCTTGTTGGTTGTAGTTGGAAAGGTCCGGCCAACTGGCATGATAGCGCAATTGCTTGACGGGGAAAAAGATGACTGGTGGGGTAGGCACCAAAGGCATGCAGCCCACACACAGCGCAACTGTTTGTATTATTATTATTATTTAAGAATAATTGCATTAAACTCCCAACTTATGATTCTCATTGCATATTGTCTCCTAATCGTTGTCGATATACAATTTCACCTTATGAACTAATAAAAATGTTTGTTAATATTACATTTGCGCTATTCCGGTGGAATGTAACCAATGAGCATTCGACACGTGAATTGAAGGCAACATAATATTCTTGTTAGATTCCACCGGAATAATACAAAATATGGTGTTGACGAATATTTTAATTAGTTCAGGGAGTGAAATTGCATATTTTATTTAGTTTAGGGGGTGAAATTATATATCAACAATAATTATAGGGTAATGTGCAATAAGGGTTATAAATTGGGAGTTCAATGCAATTAACTTTATTATTATTTATTTTAATTTTTTAATTTTTAATTTTGATAGAATTTCATGGGATAGTGATGTGGTTTTTACCAACGTGTATGGCACTCGTTCCATTAATTTTCAACGCACTCAAAATCTGGCCAATGCCGGCAGAGCTCACGCGCTTCGGGACTGTTGCTGGAAAAGACAGCCACGTCAGCCCACGTGTCGGGCAAAACGACAGTGGATTGTGGATATGCACCAATTGGGCATGCAAATAGTGAAAACCCGGTCATTGTCTTGTAATTCAAATGCCATCAATATTTTCTATTATATTGAAGATTTTATGTTTAATACGAAATTGTCACAATATGCATCTTATGTATGTTATGTATTGATCTATTTAATTTCAAAATAAAAAAAATATGAATTTATTAAATTTAAAAATAGAAAAATATTAATTTGTTAAAAATTATAAAAAATTCGTCATTTGTAATGTTTTCTCTAAAAAAAAGTATAAAATTGGAATATGGGATAATAACAATATAAAGAAATTTATATTAATTGAATGTTGAAAAGTCAAATAGTGTATTTATGCTAAATTGATGCAATATATAATTTATAATTGATGGAGTTTAATTCTTAATATTTAGCATTTTATATAAATATTTTATGGTGTATAATATATGTGATTCTTATGAGATAATCGAAGTTTATGTCCAAAACAAGTGTAATTATTTTATTTTTATATATTGTACTCCATATAGGTCTATCGCATTGCTTGGTGTAATTATTCCACAATTTAGGGTTTGGTAGTTTTTGACAATAACTCACTAGTACTAGGTAGAATTTGAGTGGAGTTAGGCATTGTCTCATTTTATTAAATGGAGGGCATTTGTCGTAATTGAGGGGGTTGAAAAGCTCCTGATTAATTATTAATCTTACATTCTTGATAATTTATTTTTGTATTAATAGAGTGTTTCAGTGGCATGTTTTGATCTTCTTCTCTATTATTTAGAAAATTAATTATAAATGTGAGTTTGAATATGGAATGTAGTTTGTCAGTTTGGATGTTTTATTTAAAATGAAATGATTATGTGGAGTTGAAAATTAGTTGTATTTGGATATTAATGTATTTTTGTATTAAAAGTTATATAAATATGAGTAGGAGAAAATAAAAAGGTGAAAATGGAGAGAGAGCGTAAGTGCCCATTTGATTTTGTTTTCAAAGCTTCTTTTTATTTTCTCCTGAAAATAAAAACAGAAAGTTATCAATTTCTTTCTTATTTTTACGTATATTTTCATTCTCAACACATTTTTGTAAATACATTATTACACTCTCTTTTCATTTTTACACTTTATTTTCTCCTATTTATATTTGTACAATTTTCAATACAAAAACACTAAAATATCAAAATATAACTCATTTTTAACCCTACACAATCATTTTATTTCAATCAAAATATCCAAACAACATTTTATTTTCAAAATCACACTTATAACTTACTTTTTCCTATTTCTTTTCATTAAAAAATGAAAATGCCTCTAGAAAACAAAACCAAACAACCTCTAAAAGCATATTTGAAAAAATATTTTGAGAATGAAAATGTCTATAAAAATAAAATAAAAAAATTAATAATTTTTTATTTTCATTTTCAAAAAAAAAATGAAAACAAAACCAAATGGACACTTTAATCTTATTTGGATATTGGTATGATTATATGTGGTTGAAAATGAATTGTATTTGGATATTGATATATTTTTGTATTAAAAATCGTATAAATAAAAGTAGGAGAAAAAAAAAAGGTTGAAATGGAGAAAGAGTGTAAAAACCCGTTTGGTTTTGTTTTCAATCATTTGCTCTTGAAAATAAAAACAAAAAGCTATAAACTTCTCTTCTATTTTTTAAAATATCTTCATTCTCAACTCATTTTCTCAAACACGCAATAACACACACTCTCTTCATTTCACATTTTATTTTCTTTTACTTACATTTATACAACTTTTAAAACAAAAACACTACAATATCCAAATACAACTCATTTTCAACATTATAAAATTATTTTATTTTAATAAAAACATACAAGCAACATTTCATTTTCAAAATCACACTTATAACTAACTTTTCCCTGTTTCTTTTCATCAGAAAATGAAAATGCCTTTAGAAAACAAAATCAAACAGCTTCTAAAAATGCGTTTGGAAAAATATATTGAGAATACAAATATTTATTAAAAAAAATTGGTAATTTTTTATTTATATTTAAAAAAAATAAAAATGAATTTTGAAAACATAACCAAACGGGCACTTTAATCTTATAATCAACTCAACAATTCATTGTTATTCCCACTAATAATTCCCAATCAGCCGCCAACCCAACCCACTCGCCCACGCGACCTGCTGGCGCGCCGTTTGGAGTGTGACTCTCAAAATAGTAACAAAAGAAAAAGCGGGAAGATTATGAGGAACGACCAAAAAGGGCGGCCCGATGAACGCGGCAAGCAAAGCTGGTCCAATTTTTGTAATTATTATTATTTTTTCTTTTTTTTTTTTTGGCAGTTCAAAATTTGAAAGGAAATATAGGAAAAGATCAAAAGATCAAAAGATAAAAAGGGGAGACCCCCCAAACAGCACAAAGCTTTTGGCGGTTTCCCGTGGCTGACCCGTTATGCTTTTTCCTCTTTTAAGTTTTCAATATTCTTAACGCCAGAATGATACGACCATTATGAGTTAATTTTGTAGAAAATTTCTTCTTTTATTTTAAGCTAATATTCCTACAAAATATTGTCACTCTTGTAGACCCACCCCCCTTCTAGTGGAGGAAATCTCACTAATTTCATTTTTTTTTTAAAAAATATTACAAATAATAATATTTATTTTTTTAATAAGTCAATATTATTTTATTATTAAATCAAATCAATTAAATTAGGTGTACGAAGGCACTCACTCAAGGTCGAAACAAGACCTCATTTCATATAATAGAGGAGATTAATGTCATTGGACTACAAGTAACTGGGCTGACTTTTTGTTTTCTTTTTTTTGGGGAAGAGGGGTTATCACAATTTGCATGCTACTTTAAATATTTTAATTCATATTAACTATTTTAATTCTCATTTTAGATTTTATCTTGCATTTTATGTTACACTTTTACAACAAATGTATAAAATATTATTTAAAAGATATGCTTATTTTTAAATTTCGTACATTTAACATGTATTTATGAAATGAAATGCATAAAATACAATATTGAAGTAGAAAATTTATCATAATTTATTTAGTGATTATTATTAACAATCTTGTGTAGGGCTATAGAATCTAATTCATACTAGTACTGCAAGAAATGTGTTCATTAATTTGAATTATTAAATTATCTTAAATTTTAACTTGTTGAAGAACATTTTAGCTGGTCAACAAACATTTAATTAGATTTTAATTTTGAGCAATATTTTTAAAACTCCACAATTATAAATAAAAATATAGTATTTTTATCGAATTTATTCTAGATATATAATACATTTTTAAGAACTGTGTTCATCCACTCAACTGCAATTATTAACTTTGAATAAACATCAATTTTTCATAAATTTGAAATTTTACATAGATTAAGTGATTTTATTTTTTTAACAAAATAATATATTTCTATTCATAAATTAAATAAATCCTTATTCAGTACAAACTATATACAAAATACTTAAAGTACACAATTCGTTAATTACAAATTGATACAAAAACTCCCACTTAATAGTCATTAAATACTCACCAACCAATTAATAATTTCTCAACATTATAAGAGATAATACTATTTTTTTAAAAATATCTATTTTTCCATCTAAAACAAATAAAAACCACTTGCCTAGGAATCAATCACCCACTACATTCACAATCCAAATATGTGGCCAACGCGTCTAAGCAAGGAGAAGCTGTCATTCTAGAATTAATAATTTTCCTTTTTTCCATGTTGACCCCGTTGGAAATAACTAATTACATTTTTGACTATTTTTTGGGAAATTTGGAAGCGCTGGTCAATGAAAAATCCTTGTTGAAACAGTGGATTCGGTCCAAATCCGAACAATCCAACCCTTTTCTGTTGTCTATTCCATGCAATAAATAAATAAATAAATAAAATAAAAAAGAAATTATGAATAGTCAGCCATCCATACACTTATCAAAAATCACGCTGAGAGGTAATTGTGCAGCGCGTTACAACTCACCGTTATAACATATACCTCTGTCAACACAAAAATAAATAAAGAATAAAGTTAAAAAGAAAAGAGAAGAAAAGAAAAGAAAAAGGAAAAACCATTAACACCCCACCAATTTCGCCCACGAACCTGCCTTTACCCACATATTTCTTGTTACCTTTATTTCTCTCTGTCTACCTGTTTTTATCCAGACATCTTCAGGTATATATGTACATGCATGTATGTAATTGGTTTGAATTTATGAATAAATTGTTTTCTGTAATTTGATTTTGGGTTCTCTTTCTTCAGTTGTTGGAGTTTGGGATTATGGATTGCATTGAGGCAAGAGCGCTGAAATCGAGTTTCCTGTCTCAAATGGCCATGAAAACGAATTCTCAGGTGTTTTACAACGACGATGTTTGGTGTTTGACCGGGATTAACAACGTTGCCTCCGATGATTTTCCGGTTGAAGACCTTCTTAACCTCGACTTCCCCGAGAAAGAGTTTCCGGAGGGGTGTTTTCTTCAGGAAGATGATGTCTCGCAGAAGGGAAGTTCAAATAATTCTTCTTCCATTTTTTCCGGCACCGACGAATTTGATTGCCTCTCCGCCGGAGAACTTGCCGTTCCGGTAATTGTTTAAAACTTTTGCTATGTTTTCAGATGGAAAATCCAGCGAGAAAAACGATTTTAAAGGAAACACAAAATGAACAAAATGTTAATATAAATACAATTACTAAACTTATTTGTTTAGAAACAAAAAGGGTTGAAAATTATTTTTTCAAATTTTTTCCTATTCTTCTGTACTTTTCTCGGCTGAGTTTTTTCATTTTTATTTTTTTAATTTTTTGGGAAAAGTAAAAGGAATAATTTTTGGGTTTTGAATTTTTGTTGCAGGTTGATGATTTGGAGAACTTAGAGTGGTTGTCACAATTTGTTGACGATTCAACGATGGGGCTGTCTTTATTGTGCCCCTCCGGGAGCTTCACGGGGAAAGCTGGTGGGAATTTGGGGAACCGGGTTGAACCCGTTAGCAGACCGCCGCAGAAAATTCGTGCCCCGTGTTTCCCTTTGCCGGTTCCGTGTAAAGCTAGGAGCAAACGGTCGAGACCAAACGGACGGCCGTGGTCTCTGGCCTCGCCGCCGCTGAGCTCCACCGACACATCCTCAGCATCTTCATCCTCCCACGGCTCTTCGACTTTATCCCCGTTTGTGTTCATCAACCCGGTTCATGACACAGAGTGGTTCTCCAGCGTTGAAAAGCCGCCTGCCAAAAAGCAGAAGAGAAAACAAGAGGCCGAAACCGGTGCGGTGTCCGGCCGCAGGTGCACCCACTGTCAGGTCCAGAAGACTCCGCAATGGCGAACCGGACCCCTCGGTCCAAAAACACTCTGCAATGCTTGTGGTGTCCGGTTCAAATCCGGTCGGCTCTTTCCCGAGTATAGACCGGCTTGTAGCCCGACTTTTTCTCAGGAAATACATTCTAATAGTCATCGGAAAGTTTTGGAGATGCGTAGGAAAAAGGAGACGACTGCCGCCCCCGTGGTGGCAGAACCCGGCTCAGCTCCTGCGGTTCAGAATTTATAAGGCTTAGATTAGTGATGATTTTGAACCGGTTTTAGAAACCAGACCGGTGGCAGATGAAATGCGCAATTTTTGGTGGTGGATTGTTAGAAATTGATGGCCAATGACGTGCAATTTTGGTGGTGGGTGGTTAGGCTTAATCTAGTTAGTTATAGTATGGGGAGGTTAAGAAGGACTTAGTTTTTTTTTTTTAGGGTTGTAATTCATTTATTTGCAATGTCTAATTTAATTAAAAGAGTGATTAGTCTTGATAATATAAATGGGTATTATAAGTAAGATTATTGCATGCCATGCTTTGAGAAATTTTATATTGCTTATAAAATTTTAGTATTAGGTTGGTAAACAAATTGGTCTTATGTATTGCCTTGCTTATGCCCTAATAGAGCTATTATAGGTTGGAATGAGAACTCTTATCCACCAAGATCACATAAAATATTACAAACATGATAAGAGTTCTTGGACTCATGAGTGAGAATTGAACTTGAGAAAAAAAGAGATCTGGTAGGAGTTTGAATTTTAACGAATTTTTTTTAAGAATTTATAATGACGAATTTATTTTTTAAATAAAATAATATTATCGTATTATTGAAATTAAATCAATTAATTTGAAGTACAAATTGTAGATATTTTATGCATATAAGGAACTCATTCAAATTTAAATTCATAACCTTTTACATAATATGGGAGAGACTTATACTATTGAGCAATAAGCCACTCAACGAGCCCTAATGAACTTGACCTTAACGAGTTTTTAATACTCATGTGTTTATTATAAATAAAAAATATATAAAATGGTTTCAATATCGATGATCTCTAACCGCCATATAAGCTAATATGAGGATCTCCTTTCATAGCTATTAATACGGGTAGCTCCTTGGGATAAATCTAAATAACCCACTCTATATGACAACAGCGATGGACTGCCTAGGTGGCAGGTCAGAGCGTATCCTCAGTAAGAGCCTACCCGTAAGCCCTAAAAAACGTGAGGGCAGGCTCGTATAGAGAGTCTAAAAAGCTAACTGAGCTTGTAGCTACTGAGCTCCTGTATCTACTGAGTTTTGAGCTATTGAGCTACATGATCCCTACCCTTTCAGCATGAAATGGAGTATGGGCTTTACCGATTAGCGGCTGAAAGCCAAGACAGCGGCACCATCCTAGGCTGCTAAGCTAGGATGACTGCCAAGAAATTTTAAATTAATCTATTTCCTATAATTAATAGATTTGATCCTTAGTTGGGAATGACAAAATTATTGGTAATATTTGGTAATAAATTGTATATTTGGAGATGAGATAAATTTTTTCTGTAGCGACTAAAATCAATATTTTTTGTTGTATTTTTGAAATGAAAATGGAAGTGAATAAATTTTTTATAATAAGAATAATAATAAAATATACATAATGTGTATAATATATATATATATTGAAAATGAAGAAATTTTAAGAATAATGAAAAATAAAAAATGGTTTTTTTAAAAAAATTAATTTAATATTTTAAAGGGAAAAATAATGTATGTTTGATTATATTTTAACAAAATATAATCAAACATAGCCAATTACTAGGGGGGCAGAAATTGTAATTTTTCCCATAAATATTGGCAATGGTGTCCATTGTCCTAAAAGTCAAATTTATTAGGAAAAGCTGTGAGTTTGAAGAATTCAAAGCGGATGAGCGGTTTCTGATGGATAGCCGTTGAAAAGCCAAACCAGAATCTATCACGAGGCTACACTTTGTTTTGCTTGGAAGGAAATGAATTTACCGTTTTACCCACAACTGATATATTGATTGGGTTGCAGGACAATCGAAAGTATTGCGGATGGGATGGACCCACTTTTGCCTTCACAGCCATTTAGGTGGGTTTGGGCCCCACTGTCGTTGTGTGGTCTTTGCCAACGCCGCTGCCTTTGAAATATCTAATGCCAATTTGTTGCTCAATTCCTCATCTCACATGGTTGGAGCAATGGTTGCATTATGTAAAATCTACCACATTTAGTATAAAGATGAATTATATGAAAAATAAATTATATAGATAAAGTTAATTCATTTAATTGAATATATATTGTGAGTTGAGAGAATAATTAGTTGAGAGTATAATGATTTTGTAAATGAAGAATATTGACATTATTTACTTAGTAGCTTGCAGTCAAAGTGATTTCTGTCTTTCATATTATGTGGAAGGTTTTCTGTTCGACTTGAAATGAGCGCGTTGTGCATTTTATGTACATTGTATATAGTTTATACTTTGATTTGAGAATAGAAAAATATTCATTTGTTGAAAAGATAAAAATTCGTCATTCATAATGTTTATCTCAAAAAGAAAAAAATTGACATTATTTTATACTAATTAATTGTTCATAATTCAGTTAAATATATGTTCAATTGGATGATATGATATAAATTGATTTATATTTGTTCTGTTCAATTTCAAAAGATGAATATTATTTTATTTACTATAAAATTAGTTGAATGGTTTTTTTTGGAGATAAACAGAGTATATTCAGGTCGAACACGAGACTTCCCACATAATAAAGGGGACAATTGCCACTTGAATTATAAGCCACTGAACAAAAATTACTTGAATTTGATCGAATTAAAAGCAACCAACGAAGTTGCTAGTGGAAGTAATTGGATATGTCTTTATAAAATTTAGACATTATTTTTTAAATTTATTGTG
>JACGDI010000938.1:1280857-1301352 GCA_014898725.1 Jacaranda copaia | reverse complement strand
ACAAACCACTCGGCATCTATCATGTATTTGATAGTTAGCACCAATACAAATACTTACATCACTTCACTTATAAGGCATGCAATCTATTACGGTCTTGCTTGGCCCCCGTTTGGATTCATTTCTAAATTCCATTTTCACAAATTTTACTATTTCAAAAATGAAAACCATCACATTTTACATATTTTCACCCAATATCATTTTCATTTTCAAAACATATTCTCCAATAACTTATATATCTTCTTTCTCTCTCTCTATTCCATTATTTATATTTTTCTCTATCTACGACTTATTAAAACCAACATAATCATTACATTTTCAAACATTTCATCCAAACACATTTTCATTTTCACATCGCATCACATAATTAATTTTCACCAATTTAAAAATGCTGGAAACTAAATAAAAATAAAAATGAATCCAAACGGGCCCTTAAATCTCACTAACTTATTCTCATATTTGAATATTAGAGGATTTTTACATGTGACTTCCTAAAGTGACTCTGACTACGTTTTTATGATTCCAAATTTTAAATTGATCAGAACAGCCCACCAAAATTCACTCAAAGTAAAAAGTAAGATAAACCTCAAATTCCTTCAAATGATCACACCTAGCCCACATTACTATTCATACAAATTTACTCTATTTTACTACCTAAGTGACTTAGAAAACAAAACATTTTGATTTTGATCACTTCTTAGTCGTAGCTTTGAGTGGCTATAACCCATGAGTCAAAATAGAAATCATGCACATATAAATGGTCTTCAACACACTAACCCTTCCAATGGATGATGGGCTAATTTTCCTTAAGTGCCATCAAATTTCAAGACTCAATAATTTGAGAATGGGAGACTTGTGACTGTGGTGGCCACTCCCCCAAACCCTATATACACATCTATTGAAGTAGACACCAATATGCTGTGTTTGCATTTATATTGAATGTGGAGAGGTCCTCAACTGTGAATGGCAAGATTTTAATTGAATAGAGGGCAGGTGGATATATCATGTGGCCCAGCCCCATGAAATTAATCAATTATTGGTGTTGGCATAAAGTTGTACTGAGGCATGCCATGTGGGAGTGGTTATGAATCATTACAGTGGTGAGAGGTGCAACACGTGCCTGCCTATGTTCATTCTTTGTTTTCTTTTTAGAAATTTTGGTATAATAAATTATCCATGAATATTTCTTTAATGTTTTTCTTTTCTAAATAAATATATTATTTAAAAAAAGAAAAAAGAAATTGGTTTCTTCCTCTTACTATTTAACTTCATAATCTATATGGCTTTAAAATAAAACAAAACAAAAAAGTGTCGTGTTTATGAACTAATGGAGATTAAGGAATGGGTTTTCAAATTAAGGAATGCTCACTTTAAAAAAATAAATAAATTTGTCCCGTGGTTCATAGTCTGGTGGCACCAAATCTTTCTTATCATGTGGTGTATCTCACGTTTGACTCGAATGAACGTCGTATGTGTACCTATGTGTGTCTATTGATTGTGATTTTATTAAATTTGCACTTTCATCTTCTTGATTTAATAATTGAATATATAGATTGGTTGTAAAGGATACTCTCTGTTATTTGTAATGTTATCGTAATAAAAAAAATATACTTTATCATTTTAAAAAATAAATAAATAAATCTCATTAGACAGTTTCTTTCTTTGAGTAAATTATTAATTTTCTTTATGATTCTATCTGTGTGAATTAAAATAAGGATAAACGGCACTCAACACCCCAAATTTAATTATTTTAGCACATTATTCTTGAAAAATGATTAAAAGGCATTTTATCCCTCAATTTAAAGTTACTAGAATACTTTGCCCCTCAAATACAATTTTTGACAAAGAAGAAAAGATTATTCTTATTATTTTCAAGGAACGGGGTTTTCTTCATTAAACAATTTCTTGCTTGAGTAAATTATTAATTCTGTTGACGATACTATCTATGTGAATTAAAGTAACCATATTTGGTGCATTAACTGTCTCAACAACTACTAATTCTAGTAGTTGGAACTATAATTCTACTAATTCTACTTTAATTGCAGTATAATTCTAGTGTTTGGAACTCTATTATCAGATAAGTACAAGTGGGGGAATTTAAATCTACTAAGGGCTTGTTTGCTTGAGCATATAGAATTATGAGGGATTAATATGCTAATAATACATAAGTTAGAAATAGTATCCAAAATCATATAATCTGTTGTTTACTTGAATTTTAGAAATTAGTGATCTCATATACTTAATACTATCTAATGTTTGGTTGACAAGAATACTCAATGTGATTACAATTTGTAATATTCAAAATGCCATAACTTCCAAGGGTGAAAAATGTATCAAGCTATCTTGGCTTGATCCATAAACCAACTGGCTTATGATACCATGTCGGACCACAAAGGTGTTCTGAGATATAAAAAAGTGAAGCAAACAGAAAATAAAGTTGGAAAATGGATCAATCAAGTCTTATCCAATGAAGCATAGAAGCCCTAAGTGAATACTTACCAAATACATAGTACCAACATGTCATAAATGTTCGTGCCGACGTGCCCAATTTGTATCGAAACTCCTCACTTTTTTCTTCCTAATTTTCCCCCTTTCTTATCACCCCAAGATAAGGTTACTAGTTAAAACTGCAGGCAAGAGAAAATAAGATATATCATACAAGAAAAGTCTAACAAATGGCCCAAGTGAATGGACGTCCATACACTGGGCTAATTGAGAATTCAACTCTCAGTCTAAATTCTTAAAAGATGCCAATCAGAAGAATTCTAAACTAAGTGCTACCTTATTGTTTGGTGGCAAATATACGAATCAATCCAATACCAACGGCAGATACGGATACAAGGGTCCCTATACAGTATTTGATCACATCATACTTTGCTGCTTCCAGATGAGCCCTCAAGGCATGAATTTCCTATGAGAACAAAAGATAAGAATTTAGGAAGTTGATGCTTTTATTTATGGCAAGAAACAAACTGAATTCATAAGTTCAGTTACTCACCCGGTCAAGTTTGTTAGTGAGGTTGGTGGTTTCAGCACTCTGATTGGTGAGCTCGTCACGAATGCGCCTAATTAAACCAATAAAAATAAGAAAAGAAATAATCAAATATAATTCAGCTTGGAAAGAATCGACTAGCGTTGGAATTCAGATCCTTACCCTCTTTCAAGATTCAAATCCAGGCGTTGTCCAGCAGTAGCCTTGTCAATCTCATACCTGTTCCAGAAAGTGGTCATTAATAGAAGACAGCTTAATTTTCAAAAACAAAAGAATTGCTGTATCAAATTAGGAAACAGACCTCAGTTCACCGCGCATTCTCTCAATATCATTTCGGAGTTTTTCAGCTTCACGTTGCAGCAAAGAAAAATGATGCTCCTGCATTAGGTAAGTAACAGCAAAAATATAGGAACAAGCATGATTGTCCAGTTTTGACTAGTGCTTACTAATAACTAATTAAGAGTAAAAAGTATTAGATACATGTAAATACCATCTATTAGACAAACTTTAAAAAATATTAGATACATGTAAAAACCATCTATCATACAAACTTTTCAAGCACAGTCTGGGAAAGTGAGCATCAGCATCAAGAAAACTAAAGTTCTACAACAAAAGAATATGCTAAAGTTATCCAAAATTCATGATGTTAGATGCTATTGTATTCTGGCAAAAAATAGCTGTCAACCAACCATTAAGCTACAGGACTTTCTGGACAGGTAGACAATCAAGATTAATTCCCGACGTTTCCATGATGCCAAGCGATAAGCAAAGCCTTTCAACATCAACTTGGTTATTTCCATTCTATCACCCCACTCTAGAGTTAACAGATTTTTTGCACCTCTCTCTCAAACTCTATTAGATGGAATGCTAAATTCTCCCCTTTATTCTCATATTTTCCTGCTGTACTGCATCTACATAAGAGTTTCTAGTTTCTTTTTTCCGAGGGAAAAAAGCCTCAGAAAAAAGAATTAAAAAAATAAATTACTCTCAGATTCCCAACCTATTATATACCTCTTAGAATCGGGGAGCCGAATATGATAAAGATAAATCCCAAAGAGAAAAATGGTAGCAGATGTGTATTGAAAAATATTAGGGTTAGAGTAAAAGAAGAATGGTATCTACATGATTTGGCATTGAGGAACTGATACTGAGGAGAAGATGAACAAATATGCGAACATTTAAGTTCCGAGGGGTTGACAGAGCACATAAAGATCATATTGAGATTTGACATATCCATGATGGAATGGTGTAATGAGGAAAAGATCACGACCAATTAGATGGATTATAAGGCATAGATGTAAACACTTAATAGATCGTGACGACTAGAGTTTTTCTTTTCCTTTTTTCTTTTTACATTGTTGGAAAGTCGGACAGATAGAACGAGAAAGGATACATGGAAAGAGTGCATCAATTTTTGTCTTAAAAATCCCAATAAAAGACTGAAGACAAAAATTGAAAAAATGAAAACATAAGAAAGAACATAGAATGCACCAAAAAGCCATTATATTCTTCTTTGTACTTTGGAGGATCTAAGCTCTTAGCATCCACTTCTATATCCTATGGAGTTATAACTCAATTCGCCCACGACACACAAAATCCCAAAACTAAACTTTTTAAATCTTTTCTACAAAACTTTAGCATATGGGGAATTTTAAGGTCACTGATACCAAAGTCAAAAGTTATTAGATATAGAAAGTAAAATTATCAGGCAAACTTATTTCTGTCCTATAAGCAAAAAGTAATATATTTCAACAAGCACAATCAATTTAACTAACCAATTGTATATGGCATGAATATAACAGAATGCCTAGTTTCATCTTCCATACATCTCCAGTTGCAGTGTTGCACAAATCATTAATGGGGGAGACAATATCCAGGTTTACTATCAAGGGGAACCAAGAAAAGGGGGAAAAGGAACAATGAACAAACAGCAATCAATGCTCTTACAACCTTTAAAGGGTAGTTCATTAATTCAATGGAATATAACAGGAAAAGCCAGTTCTCATACTATCCTATTGGCCTATAGCACAGTCCTTTAAAATATATGCAATAGTAATAGAATAACATACTTGCAAAATTTTACAATATCTTAGGATGTGGAGACAAAAAACCGAGATGTAAGGACAACTTTTTAATTGGAGACAATTTCTCACCTGGGAACTTTGTACTTCAGACTTGAACTTTGATAGATTTGCTTCCTGCGCCATTTCAATCTAGAAAAGTAACACGCAAATTTACTAAAAGAAAGAAAACCATCATCTGAATACAACAACATAAAGAAAGCATTTGGTCACATTCTCCTCAAATCAACTTTTGAGATTCAATTTACAGCATGCATCATAAATCACCCTATAAACTCTTACTTTCTGCATCTCAGCTTTTGAAATGAGATTTTGTGATATATTTTCCAAGCTGTCATCCAAAACCAAAGTCATTGCAGAAGTTATTGCCTCTGCATGCTTTGAAGGAATACCTTTAGCTTCTAAACTCCTAACCTGGCCACAATAAGAGAAGGCAAAGTATATCAAAAGCCTTCCCTATTTCATTTTTTGCAAGTAATGATTATACAGAATAAAAAGTAAACCAATGTTGTTCCTCATAATTCTAATAAGCTGTTCAAGAAACGAGGACAACATAACAATTACTAATGTTCACTAAATCAGTGACTTAGAAATTAGACCTATCATGTTGCACACGGTTAAACAATATTAACTGTGGGTACGTCACAAGTCACAACTTCTCAAAAAAAAATTCTAGTAAAATTGATTTTGAAAGAATAGATTCAACAAAGTTCCAAAGGAACCAAACCTACAGTATTGTTGTTTCTCCAAAATTCTTTTAATTGAGTTTAGACAACTCAAAAGTGCTTCTAGTTTTAGGTACCAACACATAGAAAATCATTGTGGAGCTCCAAATGCAATTTTGAAAGGCCAACCACCCCGCAGAACATAAATCTATACAGGCATTTACTTCAACAATTGCACGGGGAATCATTTATCCATGCACATGTAAGCTCAAAGACAAACGGGAACACACATTTGCCCATCAAGCATTATGGAAATATACATAGTCCAGCAAATGCCTACTTTACCTCTCTCAAATTTCCACTCTTTATTCTTCCATTTAAATCATGATGTCACCAACATCGGAAATTCAATTTCTCAACTCTAGCGGCAAGAAATAACTGAAAAAAGAATTACCAAAGCAAGTGTGTCAACAAGATAAACCCGCTTTCCATTAGGCTTGACGAGCTGGGACAACTGCCTATAGTCCAATCGGTAACCGGAAGAATTGGAGGATAACGAACTGTAGGAATTGACCCCAGCGCCGCTTAGTTGGACCCTATTTATCTTAGAACCTACATTAATACCTCGCAATTTGTATAAGCGAATCCCCGAATTAGCGCCCAATTGAATCACGCGCTTGCAAGCAGCCATCGATCTCCCTCTCAAAAATATATGAATTTAGAAGGGGCCAAAACCAAAAAAAATGGGGAGAGAGATACAATTTCGTCAGAGGAAAATATTACTACAATTATTGTTTTTTGTCATTTTCCTCGATCATAAAAAATTAATCGGTGAAAACTAATAATAACAGCGAGGGGAACACTATTCCTTCGAAATGGCGAGACGTCGTCCGCGGCGGAACGACGTTCCAACAGAGGGAGGGAGCAAGGAACTTGATTTTGGTAATGGCGGAGAAAGGTCAGGAGAGAAATGCAATTCTTGTTGCCTTATATATAGTTAAGGCGTTTCTTGCGCGGGGCGCAAGCAGCTTTACGCACAAGTAACATAGTCCAAGTGGCACATTTCCTCTTAAAGGTTTTGGATTTAAATTTAATTCTCTCTAATCCTATTTTAGTGCAAGTCATTTAGATAAACTTATAAATTTCTCAAAATATCTTATAAAATATTTAAAAATTTATAAGATTAAAAAAAATATTTGATAATTTTTTTAAAAAAAAAATTATAAATTTTTATAATAAGATATTAGATACTTATAAGATTTTTTTTAAAAGTTAGGAGCTCCTAACTAATTTTGAATATCTTAAAAAATTAGCTTAATTTTGATCATATTAATTACAAAATTATTATTACTAATATCTTATAAGCTTTAAAATTTTATTTTATTCAAACACTTCAACAACTTATTTTAAAAATAAGATCTAACATTTTATAAACTTCAAAAATATTTTATAAAATATTTTAAATAAATTTTGCCAAATACCCTCTATATCCACATAAAAAAGAAAGAAAGAAAAATAAATAAAAATAAAAAACATATAGTTATGAACCCTTTATGGTTCAAATTAAATGAAACAATTTACGCTTAGAAGCCCCCATTATGCACTTTTGTTTATTTTGTATGTGAATGTGCTAAAGACTTGGACATGGGCTGCTGAATACGCCGGCTATGGAAGATTAATAATCAAACATTATAACTTTTCAACGTAATTAATAAAAAGTAATTTCAAGAAAAAGAAAATGATTTTTCGTAGAAAATTAGGACTTTTATTGGAGTGGAGCTACATAAGCAACCTGATTCACACAGGATCATTCAGGACTTGTTTGTTTATGAATTAGAGTATTTTGTCAAAATATTTTTGCAAAATAATTTTTGAGGAATGGAGTTGGAAAATGTGATTGTTATTTGTTTGTGTTTTGGGTAGTAAGTGGAAAATGAATTGCAAGAAAATTATCTGTTCGTTTGTGTTTTGGTAAATGACAAAATTTCACATCAATAACTTTTTTATTGAGTTGGTATGATAAAATTGATATTTTACAATTATTTATATATGTGTATACATAGTTGGGTAGGAAGGACAAAAAATGAAAAAATTAGATATTAGAAAATGGGTAGAAAATGAATTGAGAGGGCATTGGGACCTTTTCGAGTGTATTTTAAATAATGGGATTTAAGAATGTAACGGATTTGTTTTGGGAATTGAAAAATATTTTGACAATATACAAATGAACAAGCTCTCAATCGCATGAAAACGCATGATTTTGACCACCCGTCCCCTATAATATCATATAAGACATAAATAAAGAGAATTAAAAGGTACTCATAAATTCACTCTCGTTTGCACAAATCTACTGAGTCTCTCAGAAGCCAAGTACAGTATGCGATGTAGTAAGAAACAATAGTCCAAATGCAGAATTTCAACAAAAATTTTCTGATAGTGGAGTGGCCCAAAAATGTGATGTAAACTATCATCAAAGTTTAAACCAAAAGGTATCATTATACATTCGTCTCTAGGAATCCAGCTATTCTTATAAGTTATAAATAATTACATATATTCTTGCAGTCCTTTTTGAGATCCTATGAGTTAATGTTCCATGCCAGAAGAAAACATTTCATCTACAGAGCACAAAAAGTTGAAACAGGAAATCTGCTGTGTAACTAGAGCAAAATTGCATATAGCTAGAAGAAGCAGCCACCTGAACTGCATAAAGTTTAGAGTTCCCAAATACCTAGGTAAAAAGACAACTCCTATTAGATCAAATGGGGAAATAAGAGGGTCTGTGATAGCTATGAACCAAAGAGCTACGAATTTTTAAGTCAAGTATGCAGATAATCACATCGTGCCCCCTTTTTACATCGGCCATTGGCATTGTATGGACAAAGTGTATCCCTCTTGCTAATATGTCTAGAACCCCCACCACCGCCAAAAGATGACTGCCTGTTCCAGGGCCTCCCACCACTGAAACCAGAATCTCGACCCTGAGGACCCCTTTGGCCTGAGAACTGCCCACCAACATGATTTTGCTCCCCACCCCACGAACCACCGTTCCCAGATGATGGAACCCAGCCTTGATTTGCATTGCCTTGCACTGGTGGCCCTTGAACAGGAGGGGGAGGAGGAGGAGGAGGAGGCGGTGGCCCTGCATTTCCACTTGGTGGGACCCACCCATTCGGGGGCACTGGCCCTTGAACTGGTGGAGGAACCCAACCTTGAGTTGCAGCCCAACCAGAATTTGGATTTCCGGGCACCAGCCCTTGGATGTTAGCTCCAGTGTTTCCAGGAGGAGCAACCCAACCGGAAGTATTTCCAGGGGGTGGCCCTTGCATAGGAGGTGCCCAGTTCATGTTTGTATTTCCTGGCTGTGGATTCCCCCACCCCATGTTTGGATTAGCCTGCATTCCGGCCCAGCCAATGTTGGGATTATCAGGCCTCACTCCCATAGACGTATTGTTCTCTGCTGGCCCCATGGCCCATGATGCATTTGTTGTTGCCGGGGGGTGCATGTTTGGTTGACTGCCCTGAGGAGGTCTCCAAACATCATGTTGAAGCCCGGGCACCGTACCTGAGTTTGAGAAACTTCCAGAAGAATTTTGAACATTTGACGTGGCCCAACCATAACCGTGTGGTTGTCCAGACTGTGCACCGCCACTCCAACTCTGAGTATCAGGTTGAAGATTTTGAGTAATAACAGTCTGAACTGGCTGGACAGCAGCAGGTGGATGGCTGTGCATCTGAACTGCATGTGGTTCACTAATCGTAGTTGGCTGAGTATGTAGAGAAACAGCAGAACCCACCAGAATTCCCTGTTGAGAGCTGGGTGTCGGACTAAAAGCAGCAGTCTGGACAACAGAATTGAAAACTGAAGCAGGATCAGAAGAATGAGTCCCAATATCAGGTAAAACTGCAGTAGGAGAAGGAAGCACTCCATTAACACTGGGTGACTGAATTGCTCCAGTGAGAAGACCCCCTTCTCCTCTATTACTTTGTTTTGGAGTAGGAGATGGTAGGCTTGTGATATCATTCCCAATCCACTTTTCAGTAGACAATTTTGACAGGGACCCAGAATTTTGATCTGTATTTGATATCTCTTTATCTTGATGTAAGGATGTTCCAGAAGTCTTACCAGAATGACCAGCCAGGGTTTGTGAACTATGCAGCGTATTAGCGGCTGGAAGGACATTGTCAACAGCTGGCAACTCCTGTGGAAATTTCCCTGCCAATGCATCAGCCAGAAGTAAGGAGTTTTCTTGTGTCTCTGCAGTTCTCCAGATTCTTAGATCAGCAGGGAAATAACCAGTGTTGTTCCATTTCCGCAATTGCACCATGGAAAAGGGTCCTTGTACTTTTCCAGAAGGATCCTTATAATGCCATATCTTTTCTGATTCATTTATCTTCACGGCAGGTTCAACAAACGCAGCTGAGAGAGGTGCTTGTGAGGTTACAGATGTAGTACCAGAAAAGGATTCAGATCGGGATACAGTGCGCGAAACCCATTCAGCAGACTCAGAATTAGCAGCAGATTTCAGCTTCTCTAAGTTGTTGGATTCTTGTGTCTCTTTGTCTCTTTCTACATTCCACGAATTTTCATTTACCATCTCACCAGCATGACTAGCATTGCTAGAAAAGTTATTGCCGGACAGGTATCTACTTGATTCCCAATTTTTACTTGCAACTTTTCCTGCACCACTCCAAGAATCTTTTATGGAATTACCACTTCCAGGGGAGATTGGGCCCCTTCCTCTCCTACTAAAACCAGAACCTCTAGATCTCATAAAAGCATCTGCATGCAAAGAAACAATTTTACAAATTAGAGGTAGATGACGTTACATATTGAATACTGAGTCTGGGAATGATACTAAGGAAACCTCGTCTACTGTCTTCAGTTTCACTGTCATTATCATCAGATTCATAACTCGGATCCATCTTTGGATCCGAGTGTATCTCAGGAATTTCCTCTAGTCTGCGCCGACGCTCTTCAGGGGTCTTCAGAAGCTGTAATTTCTCCACACATTCTCTAAGCGTGAAAATCAGTCAAGAATAACTGCTCACTATAGTGAATCAAAAACAGTAGATATTGTCCTCATGTGTATATTAAATAGAAGAAAAATGAAAAATATGTTGTTAAGGGATCCAGAACATTTGCTGTCTCATATATCCATTTCAGTATTAGCAAATGTTCACATTGCTGCCTGGTTAAAGACTTAAATATGACGTGTGACAGAAAGTAACAATAAATATTTGTTTACTAACTCAGAAGGTAGAAAAGGATATTCCTTCCGACGGCCTAAATCACTTGCCCGATCACGAAGATGACTAAGCCTCGAAACCTCTGATTCCAGCCACTGCATAGTACCACAAGAAAATAAAGCATAAAGTGATGCAACTTCACACATCAAACTCCTGTCCGCATAGCAAAAAAGATACAGAAATCAACGAGGAAATTCAAGAATATAGGATTTACACAGCCATATATGAGAAGAAAAATCAATGAGTTACCTTCAGTATTTAAAATCTGAAAGGATAATCAGACAACATAAATTAAAGGGAAAAGATTGAATGCAGAATCACTAAAGGCCTTGGAAAAATGTCATTTATATTACTTTACTCTCAAGACGGCTAAACTCATTTAATTTGAAGCTCACCTACTCTCCGTAGATAGAGTCCATTTCACTAAGTAGCAGTAAATTATGTTAGTCCAACAGTCGCCATATCATGTTGTATGCATTTTCTTGCTATTCCCAACCAATTACTCCTTCAGTGGCTCACAATTGAAAAACACTTGTTTAGCAAGTAATTTTAGTAAAACAAACTCCTAAGAGCCCTTCAATATGGACTGACTCTTACATAAATAAAACACTGAGACTAATTAGTGTAACTCTTAGATAATAAATATACTAGACATAAATTTGGGAAACCAAGTAAGGACAGGAACATGTTTTCAGTTGTATAATTTATGGGAAATACATCATCTTCAGCAATTGCTGGGCAACTCAGCAAATTGGCAGTATCTTTCCTGCTAAGGGGACAGGACATCTGGCCCAAAGGAAGAAAACTGGGCAGCAAAATTCCAGAAGATATGACCCATATCCACATTTGCTAACTTCATGGCTGCAAGCTGGTCAAGTACATTTCTTTAAAAAATTTCAACATCTTTTTACGCAATGCACTTTTAGCTTCAGTTTTACTCAGCAACAAAAATAGGCAGTTTTATGGGAAGCACACTAAAAATTGTAAAGTTTCACAGGGACTTCAAGAATAAGTATCAAACCACATAAGGTTTCAGAAACTCCCAGAAATCGTCATATATGCCTCTTCAATAGAGAATACCTTATGTAGTGCAATCAGAGAAGATATTTTTTATTGAGATAGAAACAATAAGACAGACAGCCTTTGAGATTAAGCAGGCAACCATTTCGGTGAGTTCAAAAGGTTTCAATAGCCTAATTTGTTTTTAGACAATGAAACTAGGGTTTAACACTTCTGGATGATATAATCCACTTCAATTTTTATTAAAAGGAACAATCTTCAAAAGATTAGGGTGAAAAGTGGACATACATCATTGACTCTGGCTGCCTGTATTTCCATCGTCTTGTCAAGAATTTCACCCTACAAACCACAAACGTCATCTAATTTAACAGAAATATCATGTGCAAGGCTAAAAATACAAATACAGAAGTATGTGTACACTTACCACAGTCAGCCGACTGATAAGCCCACACTTGATACTCTGGCGAAGACGCTTGCATTCTTCCTGTAGAATTTGAAAAAAAAAATTATAAAAATGTAATTGAGTACTGAAAAACTTTCGAGAATTTCAAAAAACAGCTTCTTTCATTTCCAATAAAACACATACTAACAAAATAATTAGTTTTTAAACAGCATTGATCTCCAAGTGCAGTTGACATAACTGTCATCACAGACAAAGAAAAACTAAAAAATACAAATTTAAAACTATAGAAGCACCATTAACAAAACTTTATTTCATGAAAAAGCATATCAGATATTGTCATATCAATTCAACTCTTTTATTTCTTAAAATGCACTTCAAAGTGGCTTGTGCACACGGAGCTGCTTTATAACTCATATATTCATGATCGAAGCTAGTCAAGCAAATAGCTGAAAGCTTGCGTCTATCTCCAATTCTAGCCTGATATAATCGGGAGAGACTCCATTAGCTTTAACAATTTGACTACATTACTTTGTTCAGGGCCACAAAGAGGAATTTTTTTTTAAGCTTTTTTAATTGCACCAAATGCCCACAAACTTCCTTTTTGGAAATGGTGGACAAACTGGAGAGAAATGTGCCATCTATATAGCGTGGACTTGAGTACTATTGGAGGAAAAGTAGGTTTCACGTGTTAAAAATTCAATCACCTCTGTGAACTCTTGGTTTGAGATCGTATCAATTGATATAATCTCAGTCTTGTCTAGATTTAGTATCTCCACCATAATGTCAGTGGTCTTTTTGCCAAGTTTGTAGGGCTCTGCTGCTTTGCTTGTGCCTGCAGACAAAATACCAGGTAAAAGTAATATTAACTTCAACCCCTATTCATTAATTTGTAAGGAAGTGGACTCAGGCGGAATGTTTTCTGGAGTTACCACAAGAAAAGAGTCCTAGTTCTAAAAGAACTTAAGCCTACGTTTGGATCTTAGATTTTAGTGAGGAAAGTGTAAAGAAAAAGCAAAATGTCTAAAAACACAATGCATAGAGTTACATCATTTCAAGTAAGACAATAATTTTCCTAGCTTAAGTCCAAGAACCAAACACAAGGTAAAGGAAAAGCACAAGTCCAACCACCAGTGAGGCAATAGAAGAAAGTTCTTACCTACAACCTGCACTAGTCTATACAAATCTTGCTTTTGGGTACTGCCAGAAATCCTTATCCGTACAAATGTTCCAATAACTTTATCCTGAAATGTTTCAGCATCTTCAAGTAGGTCCTCCATCAACTTTCTTCGCAGGTAAATTAAACCAATGTTGTGCATGTCAATAGCTGCATAGTCATCAAGATTAGACTGAGGCCCTCGACTGTCACTTTTCTTGCGTGATTTACGCTTCTTATCTTTCGCACCCTTGGTTAGGGAGTCAGCATTGCCATCTATATCTAACTGGTTATTTTCAGTGTCAACAACACTCCCTTGAATATCATCATTCTGCTCATCTCTTATAAGAAAATGAGATTCAAGAAGTTTTAACATTTCAAAATGTCCAACTCGAGGTTTCCCAAATAGATTTTCAAGTCTTGCATCACATATAATTTGACTTTTCCGACGAGGATCACGTAGCTTGTTTCTTTTGATATACTCAAGCAAAAGAGCTTGTACATCAAATTGAGAGAGTACAGATGTGTCACCATTTTTCATGTGTGAAACAAATTCTAGTAGCTCTTTTGACGCCCACTCGGAGTTGTCAGATGAAGAGATTGATTTGTCCCCAGATGCAACACCGCTACTGACCAATTCCTCTTCTTTGGTGAAGGATTTTGATTGTTTCCTTACCTTTCTTCTTTTAGGTCTGACAGTTTCTATCTCAATAGAATCGTCTGAACCAGATCCTCCATCATTAGCATCAGCCTGTGCTTCAGACGATTCTTGTTTGCTGGGACCAGACAACATGTCCGCTCCCTTCCATGGATTTTTAGCCTCTGAAATTTCAACTGATGAAAGTGACAGCTTAGCTTTTAATTCTATATAATAATCCTTGAAAAGATACTCCCAGCTACTTCTGTCATCAAAATCTATTTGAATCTGCATTCATCAGGAACAGAGGCAAGAAAACAATCAGAATACAGCCCAAAGGTACACGACTAATAACAGCAAAAAGAGGAAGTGGAACTAATTAAAACACATGCAAAAGTTAAAGGATCAATCTGTGATGAGCACAACAAAAAGAATTGAAAAGCTGAAACTGCCAGAGCAAAGTAACAAAGTTAATATCAAAATGAAAAAATAACAAAGTTGATACCAAATGATATCATTTTATATTGGACGCAGGCTAGAATATGCGCTAGCAATTGAAAAAAGATTAGAACAGAAAAAATACAGGAACATCCAATTCCTGATTTAGTATTCCATTCAAAATTCCTTCAATTTGACAGCAAGAAAATTAGGCGATTTAGATTCTTTGTAGAAATGGATATATTAGTCATTTTTTTTGCTGATAAGTGTGTTTGAAATTTATATATTCTCATAAGAATTGAACTCAGATCGCATGAAAGGTTGAAGAACTCAAATTTCATCAAGGTGAGTTAAAACAAACTGATCAAATGCCAAAGGACATATCAGATCAGAGAAGTGTGCACAAGAAATAGAAGTAATTTCTTTGAGAGGAATCATAACTGTAAATTAGACACCTATAATAGGTCACATTTTTGTCCATCCGTATCTTAGAAAAAAGAAAGTACATGATAAAGCAAAAGCCAATTGAAGTTTATTCGTACAAATAACTGAGATTGTGATCAACCACAGTTCCAGGCATATGATTTCAGAAAATTTAGCATAAGACATAATATGTTTCAGTAGAAGCAAGATTAATTAATCCACCAGGATCAAGAACATGAAAAACATCCAAGAGAAACAAAAGTTGCTCGAGTAGAAATATTAACTTAGCCAATCTATGACTGCATGTTCATATATTACAATCACACAACTGAGTCTCCATATATCTAAATATTTGTATTTGCATTTGCCTTGCCTGAATAAATTTGATTTTTTAAAACTAAGACATGTAATAGTAATCCACTACAGCTTAAACATTAAGTACCTATGATTCATACTTCTAAAATCAAGACATTCCCATGTTCAACAGTTTCCCATGTTCAACAGTTGGACATGACACTAAATACAACAAACCTCCTTCAATACATGTCCAAAACATTAATCGAAAAGTTTCATTGCACTTTGAAAGGCATCATTTGGTTTCAAACAAATAAACTTAAAGATAAAAGTGAACAACTGAACTAAAGTATACATTGTTTAAAATAAAATAATATGGTTCATCTAAGACAATCCAAAAGGATGTCTATGCCAAGAATAAATATGTGATGGTGGAGAATAACTCTCTAAACTGTCGTTATTTATCATGCCAACAAATGCCATTAGTAGCAGTCTCATAGTTGAGGTTGATACAACACCCAACCCACGTCAAGAGGACAAAGAAAGACGGGGGCGGGGGGGATAGATCACCGAAGCACATACATCTTTGTTTCCCTGTTCGTTGTTCTCTATCAGCATAACAGTTCTCATGCAGGTCTCACAAAAACCTTTATTTCCTCGAACACATAAGATAACTGCATCCTTAATGCAACTCTTGCATAAGGAAAAAGTACATGTATAGCACATATAGCGGGCGTTCTTCTCGCAAATGCTACACAGATGCCAACCTGAAAACAAGAAAAATACCACACAGTTTCATAGCACAACAAAACAATTTATAGACTCAACAAAAGTTAGATAAAAAGGTAACCAGAAAATATCAATCAGATCACAAAATTGGATTGGAAGACAAGCCATGAAGAAAACAAACTTTAACACATTTTCTGTACTTAAAAAGTTGTCATGATACATCATGTGCAAGCCAAAAATTTGCATGCATGCATTAAGTACAAAAACCAAATAAAACATCCATACAGAAAGAGGAGAAAACATTTTTCTGTAAGTAGTAAGTTAATATGATTCAAGTGGACAAGGATGTCAAATTTTTATTAGAAAATCAGCTCAAAAACCAAACTAGTCTGAAGGACTGCTAGTAGTAATATAAAAACAACAATTAGTTTGTATCAAAAGCTTTATACAGTTTTAGGATAG
Organism: Jacaranda copaia; assembly: GCA_014898725.1. Lineage (NCBI taxonomy): Eukaryota > Viridiplantae > Streptophyta > Magnoliopsida > Lamiales > Bignoniaceae > Jacaranda > Jacaranda copaia. Next base: position 1,284,811 of record JACGDI010000938.1, on the reverse strand, counting down.
GAAGTATAAGAGTAAGACTAATTGATAGACATGGTGCACCATAAATAAGTTCAATATCTAGTCAATCTCAAGTTGTGTTTACAATAGGCTATGTGATTGGACACCCTCCCCCTTCAGTTTTATCTAGGAGCAGTTGAATAAATTTTAATGAGGATGGCATATGGGAAAATGTCTTGTAAAGTGTATCCCAATTCAACTCAAATTTAACATAAAGAAACTATTTTGGAAGTTAAAAATCAGTTAGCAATGGCAAGATGTCAAATGCAGCTGTAGCCAGCAAGACCCACGGGAAAAATGCACCAAGAGTGTGAATGCAGATGCTCCCTACTTTTAATAGCCAATACCAGCTAAAACATATAGTTTTTTCATTGTAAACGAACAATTAATGAAGCGCAGCAGGTATAATACATGAAAGCATCCATAAATATCATCAAATCTTTGCATGTGTTTTTGAAGATACAGAGAAACGCTTACCACAATTCCAGCGGCCCTTAGATTTGAAAAACGCCTCATCTCGATTGACACATGACGGATGATAGGCCTTAGGGCAACCTCTGGGAATCCATAAAAGAAACTCAACTGGTGAGCAACATGGAACATATGGCCACAAAATATTATTGAAGACAAAGGGGACACTTTTTTTGGAAAAAATTTTGGGAAGTTCACCTTCCATATCTCACAAAACTTACCTTCGGTCGCATAGCACGAGTTCTCCACCATCAAAGCAAATGAAGCAAACATCCTCTCCCACCGTCTTCCTTGATGAAGCTTTTGCTGTGGCCTTAGAAATCGATGGGCTTTTGGAGAACTTTCCTCTCTTCCTTTTCCCTCCAGATGTTTTCCCTGATTCAGCAATATCAGTTTCAGTCTCCATTTCAGTGTCTTGTGTCCCTGTCTCCTCCTCAGCAACCATTGCTTCATCTTCCTCATCTTGGAGAGCAGCCGGTGAATCATAAATGTCCTGACCAGGCTCATCCACATCACTTGTCGTTTCCTCTGTCTCCATTTTGACATCCTCATCTGCCATTTTATCAGCCACCTTGGTCCCCATTTCATTTTCCACTTCAGCATCGCCCAACTGAATCTCCTCCACCACAACTTTCCTGGTCAACTCGAATTCCACTCCCGCTTCTGTCGCTGTTTTAATATCCCCTGCAGGAAGCTCCTCCTTTGCTCCTGCATCCGCATTATTTTCTGCTATGTTCACAGGTTCATCAAACTTGGAATCCCTTAATACCTCCAAGCTCATGTAGTCATCCTCCACCATCTTAGTTCCAGGCATCAAAATCTCCTCAGCAGGCAACTCTTTATCATCAGCAAGCTCATTTCTCACATCACCAATCACAAATTCCATACCACCACTCAATTCATGAATCTGCTCTTGTTTGCTGACATTAACTACATGTTCATTTACTTCAGTTATTATCTCCGCATGGGGTTTTTCAGCAATTGGTATCTCCTCAGTAATAACGGGGTCAACTTTTTCCTCTTCAATGCCAACTGGTTTTTCAGCATTCCCAACTTCTGAATCATTTACCAAGACATCAACCTTCTCCTCATCAACTTCACCACCTTCCACCACCGTCTCTGAATTATTTTCCGCCATACGACTGTCTACTAACTGATCGTCCACTCCACCCTCTCCATCACCCATCTCCCTATCAGATTTATAGTCTGATGCGTCTATTCCCTCAACGGGCGTCCGCAATTCATTCCCTCTTGCATCAATTTGCAAACCAGTTAGCTGTTGCGCATCACCTACATCAGCAACAATCACATCCACCTTGGGATCGACAACTGGCATAAATTCTCTCTCAGCTTTCATTTCGACTTTAGAGTCCACTACCAATTCATCCACTGTTGTATCCGCCCGTAACTCAGCAAAGAGTTTCCCTGTATCACTCAGAACCGCCTCCCCCTTGACATCATCAACTCTTTTAGCTTCTTCCTCGGTTTTCATTTCAAGTGATGGGTCCTCACTTTGCCCAGCAATCATTTCACTGCCACCTTCCTCTGCCACCACCTCTTCCGCCACAGCCACCGGCGGTTCACTCATATCTGTCACAGCCTCCGCAACGAATTCTGACTCCCGTGCCGCCGCATGATTATCTAAAACACCCTCTTCTCCTCCTTTTGCAGGCACCGGCTTATCCTTACGTGCCACCGTTTCGTCTCTTTCTCCATCGACACTTAGAATCGATTCACCCAATTTGGGAATCGACTCGCATTTCTCTGCACTTTCAGTCCCTCCAATTTCCAATTTTTCCTCTTCCATTTCCTGTTTATAGGGTTTATTCACGTCCTCCAAAAATCCTCATCGTCCACCAAGGCGTCCGATGATCTTTTTCTCCAAAACCCTAACCCTAAGTTTTTTTTGTAGAGCGCCTACGTATATAATCTCTTTGTGTGTATAAGATTTTTGGAATCTTCTTTGTGGGGATTTTGTAAATGCAAGCACGAGGGATTTCAGTTTGCGTCTTGTTTATCTCTTTTCCATTTTATATTTTTTTTTTCAAGGTGGAAAATGGGACCTAAAAAGGGTTCCGTAATGAAGGAAAGCGAAAAGAGTCAAAATTGTCCGGGAGCTTCTCCTTTGTTCTCTGGATAATGGGCCTTGGGAGAATTTGACATACGCCTAACATGAATGGGTTGACGCCTGACGGGCGAACCCTCGACATGACAATCGAAAGTGTTCACTGGCCATTGGGCTTCCATTTCATGTATAAAAGCCCAACAATTCGAACTGGTGAGGCAGCAGAAGTGGACATTTAGTACTGTCAATAAATCGAAATTGAATTAAATTTAATAATCAAAATTTATATTTGAATTCAATCTAAAATTTTATAAGATATTTGCTAGTTAGTAATATATCTAAATTTGATAAATATCCAAAATTTGATTAAAAATTCAACCCGCTTTATATTTTTCTTTTTCTTTTTCTTTTGAATTTTATAAAATATATTATATTTATAAAGTAAATATATTTCATGTTTGTATTTTTAATAATTTTTTATTATATATTAATCCAAAAGTTAATATTTAGAATGAGACAAAAGTTAAATTCCTATTTCATATTATATTAATGCATAAATTGACTATTGTATGTTATTATGTTTGATATTTTATCAATATTCCTCTTATAAAAACTCTATATTAATAGTATAATATAGATGTTATTATAGATATTAGGTCAATATAATATATTAATTTTATTTTACAATCTTTATTAATATTATATATGAGAGTATTAATTTAATAAAAAATCTTAAAATTCAAATTCAGAACTTTAACGAATCGGATTGCTTAATTCCATATTCAATAAAGTTATTTCTGATTATGATTATTTATAATTGAATCTAATTCAGTTAATATTTTAATCGAATAAAAATCATAAAATACAAATTGAATTCAAATTAGATTTAGATTAGAATCCGATCTATTGACAACCCTAATGGATAATATGATTGTACATCAAGTGAAAGCCGCAGATGTGCACAAATTTCAAAGGCAAATTACTTGTTTACATAGGCAATGTTTGTTTTTGTTTTGAAGATTTTTGAAAAAAAATGTACTAAAAGAATGTATTTTAGAGGTAAAATTAGAAAAAATGTGAGAATAAGATTGTGTTTAGCTGTATTTTACGAAAAGTTCAACAATTGTTGAAAAGTTTTTGAATATCAAATAAACCTCCTCATATGATAATCTTAATGTGATTAATTTTTATTTCGTTGTAGCAACCGCTGCTCTAATTATTTATTAACTCTTTTTAAGTGTAACTTCTATGTTATCTATTGCCATGCATAATAGCATATAATTGAAGTAAATTCCTTTTCTTGATCAATCAAAATTCCTTCCCAAATTATACAAGTTTCTTTCAAAGCATATGACTTTTCTAAATGTATATGATAATATCTACATACATGAACTATATATATCATACAATAAAGTTCCACG
>JACGDI010000938.1:1264802-1277200 GCA_014898725.1 Jacaranda copaia | reverse complement strand
GGAGGAGGAGGAGGAGAAAGCACCTGTTGCAATTTCGTTAGTTTTTTAATTAAGAAGTCAAGTCAATTAAATTATTTTCAAAATATTCATTAATATTCAAAAGCATACAGTATTGCACAAGAACATTATAAGTTATAATTGTTATAAATTATCTCCTTATTTATCACAAGTCATGACTGATATTATAAAATCCAAAATTCAAATTTCAGTTGAACATTAAATACAAATATAAATAACAAAAGTCATAATTTAAAAAAATAATAATAAATTATTATTTATTTTAATTAGTCGAGTCGGGTTGGTGAGAGTGAAATCCGAGAACCGAAACAAATATAATCAGGTTTGGTTAGACTTTACCCGATCAAACTTGATTACCCGAACCAACCGAACCAATTAAATTAGTTCGGTTTGGATTGTTGGGTTCATCGGATCGGGTTGATTCGATGAACACCCCTAAAACTGGGTGCCTACCATTTTTATTACCTAGTAAGGGTTCAGCATGGAGAAACTAGGAAGCAAATGAGGTCCAATACCGCAAGACTTTGATATGAGGTAACTTGTGATAGATCTGCCACTAATTACTTTCTCATTGCTTGCACATTAGATGTTAACTCTAGTAAATTCAATTAAATTGTCTTTTAATTGTTGTTTAGTCATTTATGCTATCATATGGTACATAAGGAGTCTTATATTTTGTGTGATTGGCCAGCATAATATTCATGTGCTGGGACTAATATATCTGATAAGTGATAACAATGCAAGTGGATGGGAAACAATTACTCTTCAATAACTCAGCTATTGTTAAATGTCATTCACTGGATTTCAGATAATGTCCTAATGTATTAGTTACTAGTACAATGCTAATTTAAGAATAACTCGATAACCCTGGTGTTTGTCGTTTGAGGTAATACGGATGGAAATGGAAGAGAAGAAAGGAAGCATATATTGTATATGAAGGATGCAAGACTGAGGAATTGGTATTCTATCCCTAATACAATCTTTATTATAGAGTGGTGCTTTGATTAAACTCCTCCACTTCTTAGTACCTGTAGGCCTTCCTTCCCTTCTCTTCCGTCCTTATCCTCAATTACCCCTAGGTGCAAGGTAGTGGAGAAAGTAACAAAATAGAAAAAGAAAGTATGCCAAATATGGTGGAAAATATGCTGTACGCAGTAAAAAGAAATTGTTGGCTGATATGTCATGAAATAAGGATGGTTTAAGCTATTATCTTGTGACGTGTTTATATTAAGAGATGCTCTCAGTACAGTGGATGTGGTTGCTATAGAATGTTTTTGAATTTTGAGAATTTAATGGTGCTGGCTTCATGTTCTGTAATTGATGCATGGTGGCATTGCTTGTTGAAAAAATGTAATAGTAGTGTGGGAATATGGTGTTTAAATCATGAAGGATCGAGTAAGGAATTTGTGGGAATCATTGACTTGGTCTTGGGTGTGTGGTTGTGGTGGACAGGGAGGAGGCGGCAGCTGTGGTGTTGGTGATATTTTGCACATAGGTTTTGTTGATAGGGATAGTTTTGAAAATGAGCTTAGACAACAGGAGCCGAAGCCGGAGCAGGAGCAGAAGCAGGAGCCCAATGGACCGTAAGATCCGTACTCAGCGCTATTCCTATCGAGATGCACCATATAGACGGGATTCAAGACGGGGCTTCAGGTTATCTGGTCTTAATTCATTCATATATTTGTGACATTCTTCACTCTTACATATGTGGTTTGGGAAGGAAGAGGCTATTGATGAATGGGATCAATCTGAAAGGAAAGTGAATCTGATGCTTTCCCTAGCTACTTACGTGTTTATGAGTGGATCTTGATCGAATTAACATTCAACATGGTCATGCTTTTAGCAATTTGTATGAATTTTTGATTCCTTGTGCTAGTTGCTCATATCTCAGTTCTTCTCCAGGCCAGAAGCATGGCAATAAAGGGAAAGAAAATCAAGGGAAAATTTTCTAACCTTGAAGTCTCTCTCTTTATGACCTGCTGTTCTGCTGTTTTTTCTCCTCTTTTGCAGAATTCTGAAAATTTTCTTATAGTATTTTGTTTTACATGGAAGATACTTCTTAATAACATCACATCTGCTGTGGCGTGTTGTTCTTCTGCAGTCAGAACAGTTTGTGCAAAAACTGCAAAAGGCCTGGCCATTTTGCCAGAGAATGCCCCAATGTGGCCATCTGTCACAATTGTGGTCTTCCTGGGTAAGTATCTTTTATGCGGACGCTAATTTGGTTTAAGATATTTGATAACGTTCTTTCCATGAACATCAGACATTTTTCTCAACAAAATAAAAGAGCTATTGACAATAGTAAATTGAGTCTTGATACTCTCAATTTGTCAGAATGATGTAATGTATAACACCCCCCACCTCAGGCCCGACATCATGGAATGTATATAGCCTGTGTGTTTTTATTATATAGAACATGAAACAGCTGCCATCTTGCTGTTAGCTCAACTGCATGTGCTTAGTCGCCCTTGGTATGTTTTGAGTTGTGCAATGGTGGATGTCATCTATAGAATGTTTTCAGTGTATGAACTCACAATCTACTAGCTTTCTTTCTCGTCCACCCCTCTATGTCTGTTGACCGACAGGAATATGAAACCTACGTACTTATGGTTGCCTCTGTCCCTGACTAGACTTTTCTTCCATGTTGAGCCAATTTAAATCATTTATTAATCTAAAAAATACTGTTTTTTTCCTGTTTATACTTCCTCAAGACTACTCTGGCTTTTGGGCTGAAGAAGCTTCAAGGTCTTTATTATTAACCTTTGTTCTTCATTTGAAATTGTACCAGGCATATTGCATCAGAGTGCACCACGAAATCTCTCTGCTGGAACTGTCGAGAACCTGGCCATATGGCAGGAAATTGTCCAAATGAGGGCATCTGCCACACCTGTGGGAAGGCCGGACACCGTGCCAGAGACTGCACAGCTCCTCTGTTACCTCCTGGTGATCTGAGGCTGTGCAACAACTGCTTCAAGCAAGGCCACATGGCTGCTGATTGTACAAACGACAAGGCCTGCAAGAACTGTAGGAAAACAGGTCATCTTGCCCGTGATTGTCAGAATGAGCCTGTTTGCAATCTGTGCAATATATCCGGGCACGTAGCTAGAGACTGCCCAAAGTCCAATATGCTCGAAGAGAGGGGTGGTGGCGGTCGTGGAGGTGGATTTCGGGACATTGTATGTCGGAACTGCCAGCAGGTGGGGCATATGAGTAGGGATTGCATTTCAATGACCATATGCCACAACTGTGGGGGAAGAGGCCACCTAGCATTCGAATGTCCATCTGGGAGGTTCGTGGACCGCTTTCCCAGAAGGTACTAGAGCATGATATTTGACAAAAAACCATGATCCCCTCTCTTTGAAGTGAGGTTGATGTTAAAACTTATTAATCTTTGCGACCTTCTTCTCCTAAAGACTTGGTTTGAATGTAGCTTCTTTTACAATTTTGGAGAATTGTCAGTTTTAGTGTTTGACCTGGACTCGATGTAAGAACTTGTCGGTACTTATAATTCTGAGATTGCATGAATGTACTGGTGAAATGCATGTTTGTGCAGGTTTTCATTGGTTATTACATCTCAAATCTTGGCCAGCCATCTGATATGAATTGAAGTTTGGTGTAGTTTTAGTTGTGACTTGAGAATGGTTTTTCCTCTTAACAAATGAAATATGGAGGTTTAATATGTTAGTCTCGCCCCCCAAAATCCTCCTCGAATGCTAGGAGATCTTGAGGGCAGACGGCTCAAGCAGTCTAAATAGCAACCAGCACACACTATCTGCAGGCTTTTCTACTTGTCCAAACTCTTTTCAGGAGCAAGATTGGGGTAAACTATCAAAGTAGAATGTTATCTGGTTCAGTTCCTGTTATTTATACTCCGAGACTCGGCTTTTCTCTCAATAACTGGCATTCAACTCAAAAATTTAGAAAGCCATTATTGAAATGGATAGTCTTGGGGCCTTCTGTTGAAAGCATGTAATTTAGTTGTCGGCGCTTAATAATTTTTTCCTTTTTTTTCAAGAATTCGTTACGAATTTTTTAATCTCATGCTTATATGAGTGAAGGTGATGTTGGGCCAATTGATTATTCAATTAGACACTTATGTCTTGTTTGTTTGGCTTGATTAAGTATGATACATACCTAATCAAGCTTCCTTTAATATTTATTTCAATTGATAAAAGTTTTTAATAAATTTTAGGCCTAACATTATTTATTGTTGCTTTTGGAAAATGGATCAAGAGAAGCAATGTTTAATTAGGTTTGATAAGAATTACAAAAATTTAATAAAGCTTATTTTTTTATCTTATTTTTAATTGAACTATGTTCCTAAAAAGGGGAAAGAATTAAGTTGTGAAAAACTTAGTAAAAAATATAAATAATATAATAGTAATTTTATATATTATATTTTAATTTATTTATATACTAATCGTACCAATCAAATATAAAATTAAAATTTTATATTTTAATAAACTTAAAATATATCAATTTATTTATACATCACTTCTAATCACATTATTTTAAATAAACTAGCCTTAAGATATACAAAAGTATGTGTAGTGGCTTTTCACTTTATCCCAATGCCTTGGTGAGATTCTAATAGGCAGCAAAGGGATAGGGCTAATCTGCCCTTACAAACAAATTATTTAACTAAGGGACCGGCTTAAAAGCTCTTTGTTTTGGGTCTCTTTCAAAATAAGTTTCCACATAAAGATTCTCTGCTTTACAGTTTGACAAGGAAAAAAAAACAAATTAAAACAACAAAAACATAGCAAGAAAATGAAGCTTAGAAAGATACTAAAGTGTTCAGTGGTTTGTAGTTCAAATAGTATCAATCTCTCCTACTATGTCAATTTGGAATGAGTACGTTGTACATTTTACATATATTATGTATAGCTTATACTTTGATTTATTTAATTTAAATAAAAAAATAATAATTTATTAAAAAGATAAAAAATTTATCATTTATAATGCTCTCTCTCCAAAAAAAAAATACTAAAGCCAATATATGGATTAGGAATTTCAATGAAAAATATGTTCGAAAAGTATTTCCTCAATCTTTTAAAATTCTATATCTAATTTTCCTAACATATTAGCCTCGAAATATAAATTTTCAATTCCATTTTCTTCTTGCCATTAAAAATCATATATCCAAAAATAATTTAAAAGAATATATAAAAATTATAATAAAGAAACAATTTTACATAGACAAAATAAAGGATAACAGATATGTTGCTTGTGCGTCTGGCAAAGGCGTCCATATGCCCTTTTAAAGGAAGTTATTTCTGCCAAAATTACGACATTATCCTCTGAGGGATGACTTTCGAGGTAAAAAGATGATATGCCCCTTTGTCAGAAAACGCAGCCAAACCCATCGGTTTCATGCGTGGTCAGGAAGAAAAGCAAATTCTGAGCCCAGACTGGACGATAACGTTTCTGGCCCAATTTCAGAAAATAATCAATGTGGGAAAGTGTAAACCCTATGGGAAAATTATTTTGAAGAGATATAATTAAATATATTTAAAAAAAGAATTGTTTTTAATATATATATTGTATATCATATATATTTTTTTATTATTTTAACAATGAAAAATAACTCAATTTCGCTTTCACCAAAAAAATCACAAAAAAAATATTGATTTGACTGTTACAGTAAAAAATATTTTTCCCAAAACACAACTTTCACATTTTTCAATAATTCTTTTAATATATTATATATATCATATATATTTTATTATTATTCTAACAATAAAAAATAACTCAATTTCGCTTTCACCAAAAAAATCACACAAAAAATATTGATTTGACTGTTACTATAAAAAATGCCTTCCCCAAAACACAACTTTCACATTCTCCAACAATTGATTCTCTTAAAATAAATAATAAAATCACACAAAAAATGTAACCAGACATTCCCTATATCTGGTTGCAAATTATCAATTTACTTTCCAACTTCCAAAATATAAACAAATGAATCCTACATATTCTCCGATACCACTTCCAAAATACACATAAAAAAGTCCAAAATATCATCCCAATTCATTTTTTACTCATTCCTCAGTATCTAGTTCTCTCATTTTTTGTCCTTCATACCCAATTTATATACACACATACATAAATAATTTTAAAATATCAATTTTACTATACCAACTCAATATAAAAGTTATTGATGTGATATTTTATTTCTTCCCAAAATACAATCAAATAAATAATTTTCTCTCAATATATTTTTCATCTACCACTCAAAATATAAACAAACAATCACATTCCCCAACCCCATTTTTTAAAAACTATTTTGTCAAAATATTTTGACAAAAAGCTTCAATGTATAACCAAACATAGCCTAAATTTGGAAAAAGTATAAGAAATATAAAAGAAATAAGTGAATTTTACCACCAAATGGAATTTCCTTTATTAATTTCTTATTTTTCAATAAATAGGAATGATTGAGGTAGCCTTATTCTACCCAAAATTATTTTCTCGCAACATCAGCAACAATAACAATAATAATATAATAAAATATTTTGTAACACTTGACTAGAAAAATTGATCGATGGAAGAACACTAATGTCCCATACTGTCATGAGCAATCTAATAATAAAAATAATAATTAGTAATTTTGACACATTCAATATGTATACTAAAATTTTATAGTATAAAAGGAACAAAATAGTAGTTTAATTTTCTATATAGTATTGGAATATTTTAATAATTTTATTTAATTTTTCAAATTAAAAAAAAATTGTTATGATAAATGGTAGTAGTGGACTTATAGAATAGTAATAGCGACTCTTTACTTCTTTTTCTTTTTCTTTTTTTTTGTGGTCCGAGCATGCGCTTAGGAGTTAGGATCCTTTAAGTTTATGATTCAAATTCTAAAATTCATACATATAAATTTGACAATGACACCATAGAGTCAATTGAATATTCGGTGACGACTCTATGTAATATCGGAGATTGAATGAAAACAATTTAGGTAAATTACCTAAAAAGACGTCAGAAAGAGTCTGTGTTCTATTAAATAGCATAGTATATGTATGATAAATAATATTAATGATAATTAATTAATTAATTAAATTTAAAATTAAAAAAATAAAACTTTTGCTCCAATTTTGATGTAGATTGTTCATGCACATGCTTAGGACTGTATTTTTCTGTCTTATTATCTGGTTGCCAAAATTCAACCACAAATTTTCACAGGCTCAATAATTCTTCATAACTTACAAACAAACATGATAAAAGATTCTATACAGATTGATTCTCCCCTTTATCCTTTTCCCTTTTCTTTTTTTCACTTTTTTATTTGAATTTCAGAGGATATTTGGGGGAGTTTGTATTTTTTTTTTAAATAAAATTCCTGAAAATTTTGACAATTTTTTTTTTTTGGAAAAAAATGAACATATAGAATTTCACTATATTAGGATTTAATAAGATCTTTAGAAAAAAACAAAGAGTTCATAATCAATTATTAAAATTTTAGTTAGTTGAGAAGTTGTTATTACTAAAGATTTATAAGCTCCATTATTATATTTTATTTAAATATTTTACTTTTAAAAATAAAATTTTAAGGGAATATCTTGTTGTGCTCTTTGTATGATTTGAATATGTGTTTTGGGAAAATAAATTATTAGAGAGTGTGAAAGTTGTGTTGGGGAATGTAATTGAATTTTAGTTATGTTACGGGAAATAGTTAAAAATTGGGTTTAGAGAATTTTAATATGTTTGTTTATATATTTATTTTTTTGGGAGATATTTTTTACTGTAACAGTCAAATCAATTTTTTTTATTGGATTTTTGGGATGAAAATAGAGTTAAGTAATTTTTTTATTGTTAAAATAATAAAAAAATATATATGATGATATATATAATTTATGTATGTATATATTAGAAAATGAAGAAGTTTTGGGGATAATGAAGGATAATAGAGGGAATTTTGCGGGAAAAAAATTGTATTTTGAAGAAAAAATGAGAATTTGTTTCCCCAAAACAATTTTATTTTGGGCAGCATAACCAAACATTTCCAAAGTGTTTATAATTAATTATTAAAATTTTAATTAGTTAAAAAGTTGTTCTTACTAAAGATTTGTAAGCTCTATTATTATATTTTTATTTAAATATTTTAAATATTTTTTTTAAATAAAATTTTGTAAAATACATTAGAAGACATTTTGTCCGAAGAGCCCATTATTTAAGCAACAATTTTCCATTTTGTAATTATGAAGCCATAAAAGCAAAGTAAAATTATTAGGCCCCCTTTTATATCTGCCTTACACGAAAAGATAAGAATATCATTTTCCCCATCTTATCCTTCCCTTTTTCATGCAGAAATAAAGTTTCCATATTCGCATCAATGAGAAAACGGACATAACTGAAATTTTGTAATCACCTTGCAGAAAAAACATCTCTTTTCACCTATATCGAGTATTCAGTCTCCGTTTGATTTTGTTTTCGAACATTTTTTTTATTTTCTACTGAAAATGAAGACAGAAAATTATTAATTGCTATTCTATTTTTATAAATATTTTTATTTTTAAAATATTTTTCAAAATATACAATTACACTGTCTCTTAATTTTTACTTTTCATCGCTTTTTATTTTCTCTTACTTATATTTGTAAAACTTTAAATACAAAAATATTATATTTTTCAAGTATAATTCGTTATCAACTCCACATAATCATTACATTCTAAACAAAACTTTCAAAAAATATTTTATTTTTAAATTCAAATTTATAACTAATTTTTCATCATTTATTTTCACTAGAAAATGAAAATACCTCTAAAAAACAAATCCAAACGTGCCCTTAGTCCACTGATATTATTTACATATGTATAAATATGAATTTTAATGTTCGAATCATAACGAGTCTTAAATAATTTTTTCGAACATAAAAAAGATTTATTTTATACCACCAATTTGAATTATATCAATATTTTATTTTTACGTTTATTTGTGTACATATCTAAGTGGATGATTATTAATAAAAGAAACAAACACTATAATTTCTTCTATAGCCTTACTATGTTGCATAAACCAAGGTAATGGGTTTGTTTTATATTCTACCCCATTTTTCATTCTCCCAAAATAAAATAAAATATTTCATTAAAATATATTTTCTTTCAAAAATATTATTGAAAATTTCTATCTACTTCAAATCATTGCATCCATAACAAAATTCTAATATAATATAAATATATATGTATATTTAAATATTACTATAAAAATGCTATATTTATTGATATATTGTATAAAAATAAATAAATTATATAAAAAAGAAAGTCTTTTTACACACTTAAAGTTACAGTGGTAGTTACATCATATTATGCTAATTTTTTTTATCAATTATACTCTTCATGTTTCAATTTTTAAAAATGTATTTTCTGACTAGGTATGAAATGGCCAATACGAGTAATATAGTCAAAATATAATAATAAAAAAAATTCATGAAATATGTAAGCGATTGTACACCGCATGCACTTCTAAAATTTTGAATAAGCAAAAATTTACCATATATGAATGTATAATATTAATTATTGATTAATATAATATGTTATTTTTTATTGATAATATATAGAAAAACAACATTGTTATTATTATCAATACAAATTGCATAAATATTATGACAATTTAAATTTATACATATAGGAACAACTAGCCACAACACTAATAATCATACAAAAATTTAATGTAATACTAATAACGAAACAAAAAATCATATAAAAAGAATATTTACAGCAAAACAAAGGGAAGGTTTGGTTATGTTTCCCCAAAATAAAATTATTTTTGGGAAAACATAATCAAATATATAATTTTATTTTAAAAAAATATAAACAAATATACTCATTTTTCCTCCAAAACACCTATTTTTTTTCTTTTTCAAAATACTCTTTTCTATCATTCATTATCCACAAAACTTTTATATTTTTCAATACATACCTACATATATATATATATATATTATATCATATATTTTATTATTATTTTTACAATAAAAAATTACTCAAATCCACTTCACCCAAAAAATTCAATAATAAACTACAATAAAGAATGTCTTATCCCAAAACATAAATAAACATACCAACATTTTCCTTAACAAATTTTTAACTATTTTCCAAAACATAACAAAAAGTCCATTACATTTTTCAACACGATTTTCATATTTTTCAATTTTACTTTTAACATTTATTTTCTCAAAATATATATTAAAAATCACACAAAAAAAATATAACCAAACATTGCCTGAATAAGTTTTTGCCCACCATCGCAGTCAAGAACCCCAAGGCAGCATTAGTGTGCTATAATAGTGCAGTCCCAGATGAGATGATGTAACATTACTTGAAATGTACTAACTGAAAGTAGCAAAAGAAATAGAGTTAATTGCATTAAACCTCCAAAGTATGATTTTCGTTGCACATTACCTCATAATTATTATTAATATATAATTTCGTCCCTTAAATTAATCAAAATGTGCAATTTCACCTCTAAAACTAATTAAAATATTCGTCAACACCATATTTTGCCTTATTTCAGTTGAATCTAACAAGAATATTTTGTTGCTTTCAGCCTACGTGTCGAATGTTCATTAGTTACATTTCACCAGAATAGTCCAAATGTGATATTGGTGAACATTTTCATTAATTCAAGAGGCGAAATTGCACATCGACAATAATTGGGGAAACAATGTACAATGAGGGTCATAGGTTGGAGGATTTAATACAATTATCCCAAAGAAATAACCCCTCCCAATTTAACATGGCCACACTTGGCAACTTATAGCCCAAGCATCATTGGTTTTTCGTATATAGAACGTTTTGTATTCGACTCGAATGAATATTATTTTTTTAAATAAAAAATAGTACGGACCCCACCTAAAAATAAAACCACCCAGTAAAAAATCGATTTAAATTCTTTATTCTAATTTATATTTTATTTAATTTCATAAATATATCATATGTATATTTAATATACACAATATTGAAATAGAAAATAAAATATTAATAGCAGTTATAGATGAAATGATGTAGACGTACTAACTGATAGTAGCAAAAGAAATAACCCCTCCGAATTTAATACGGGCCCCACCCAGAAATAAAATCCTTATCCCCCGAAAAAGAACGTCCCCCGTTATCGTACAGTAATGCAGTCACGCTTCTCTATGCATGTGAAATTTAACTGACACCATCAGTAGTCTGTCGGCGCCGATTCGCCTCCGCCAATACCATACCCGCCCGTGAACTATCGAAATGCGGCGGCGAAAGCAAGCAAACATGCCATACTCCATACCCTTCCTTTTTGTTTATTGCACTTGGCTAGTTTTTGGGGCAAAATTTTGTGCCAAATTCAACTAACTCACTTCTTCATTTCCAATCCAAGAAATTTTTTAATAAATTGATGGCTCATGAAAGTTAGGGAATTGTTTGTTTGTTTTTTTAAGGGGATGATAGTTGGGATTTGAATTTGTTACAAAATAGACTTTGTGACTAATTTAATTCCAAAAGTTAGTTTAAAATGTGATGATTGTCCATAAGGTCATAATCATATATAGAAATTACAATTTATTTATTTTATTGATACAAGACATCAATATACCTCAAGCTTGCTGAAAAATGAACATTTGAAATGTGAAATGAAATGGGTGACCTAACAATACCGAGAAACTTAACATAAGAAATAGATGATTTTAATACCATATTAAAGAACGAATTTTAGGCCTAATTCACCTCATTAGCTAGCTCAAGAAGTGGGACACTAATAGAATTTGCTATCGATTTGTTTGTAGAAATAAAGGTTTCCATAAAATTAGCCATTTCCACCCAAATTATAGTGTTTTTCAAGTGTCATTTGAATTTCTATAAAGTATCATATTATGTTGCAATTTTGATTTGATTATTAAGTAAACCCATCTTGGATCAAATGGATATTGATATAGCGATCCGAATTGATAATGTTCTTGAATTGAAAAAAAAAACATATTTTTATTAAATTTCATCTCTTCAACAAGTTTAGTGGTGAATATGAAATTTATAGTAGATCTTGAAATCTATACAATTCAGTGAACTTCTTTATCAAGTGAATTAATGGGAGTCTTAAAATTATCGATTCATACACTCGTATATATGTTTCAACAAAAATAATATAATTTAAATTAAAAATATGTGACAAAATGCTCATCTGTCCCTCAACAGGCAAAATATGTTGTATAGTTTAGAGGTATAGACAAATTGCCTATTTGAGTGACTTTGGATTAAACATTCCAATAATAATAATAATACAACATTTGTTGATCTATCTAATTAACATATATCAATGCATTCCACCATAAGTTGAGTTCAAATAATTTGATACTTTCATATAAAAATATTTGTATATCCATCTAATTTATTTAAATT
>JACGDI010000938.1:1248272-1264702 GCA_014898725.1 Jacaranda copaia | reverse complement strand
AAAATAACAAATGAAAACAGAGTGGTTAATTGTTAGTGTATGTTTCCACCTTTTTCTTCTGTATTTTACAGGACATTGTTTAATTTTTTTCATTTTTCTTTTTCTTAGTCAGCCTTCATAGCATAAATCCGAGAGTTTCTAGATGATCACAACCGATCAATGTAGATGCAAGTAAGTCAAAAGAGGTCTAAATCATGTCCTAATTTTCTTAACCATTATATTGATGTTGATCATAAAAGGTACAAATTTAAATTTATGAGTGAAATTAAGTAGATTTGGTGCAAAATGTAGTTGGAAATTTTATGGCAGTTGACAGACTCAGAGCGAGTGGATAAACTAACAACTGCCCCTGCTGCGTGTTGGCAGGGAGGAGGAGAGGAGGAGGATTTGTGTGGTTGAGGAAAAATTGTCAGATCCCTGACCCCTGGAGCATTACATTTGTCTGTTTTTGACTACTTTTTGGGTCCCACTGACCTTCTGTATAAATATAATGGAGCAAAAATTTACACAATCAATGCACCTCATAATGCGTGAGAAAGCTCAAGTTTCTATATGAGTATCTCGCACATTGTTCCCCATCCTATCTCACTTCTATATGCAGTAAAAGCGTGTCCCTTTTTTCTTAACAGATACAGGAAAAGAATACCCTTTTCTTCCTCTTGATTCATTTGCATTCACCTCAATTAATACATGGAAAAAGAAGAAAAATAAATCTTGGGCGGTAAATTTAAGGAATTGATAAGAAGATTCTTTACTTTAAGCTCTAGAAAATCTGCCTCGTTGTATAATCCAAAGTCGACGGAGAGCCCTTTATTCTCAAATTTGTGGTGTAAATTGTTGGTAGAGTTCAGATAAGGATATACATAATATGATAATAAGTCTAGGTTTGTGCATAGGAAGAAAGCCTCTGGGGACCATTTGCAGTCCATATGGGCAGTTGCGGGGAGAAGTGTAATTGTAAAGAAAATCCAAAGGTTTGGTGAAACACTGACTAATGTTTGCAGTGGTTAGCTTCGAAACATGTTTTTTTTTGGCTGCGTCAAATTAGTTTAAAATAATTAGATTGATTCTGCCATAGCTCTACCACTATGCTATAAAATACTGCTTATCTTTTGCTGATTGAGGTGTTAAATTAAAGTATTTCTTCATCTTTACACTATTTGTCTTTATTTAACAGTCCATCTATCCCCTGATATTAGCTAATAGACCAAAACATGTTAATAATTTCCATCTACCACATAATCTAATCGGGATTTACATGGGATCAATGCTTAGATGATGCATTACTTTTTAACTCGGTCATTTTTCACTTACCAAGTGAAATTCGATTGCATCAATCATATATATTCATATTTAGGCAATTGATTCTTACTGTGATAAATGGGACATTGGCAACTTGAATTTCGTTAATTAATATTTCAACCGTTTGTAGGTTGGGGATCCGATTTCAGACCATGATTGTTGGGAAAGGCCAGAAGATATGGACACTGCTAGGACAGTGTACACTGTTGATGCACCAAATCCGGCCTCTGATGTTGCGGGAGAGACGGCTGCAGCCTTGGCTGCTGCCTCCATTGCATTTAGATCATCCGATCCTGGATATGCTGAGACTTTGTTGCGAACGGCCACCCGAGTTTTTGAGTTTGCAGATAGTTACCGCGGCGCTTATAGTGATAATTCAAACATAAGAGATGGGGTCTGCCCGTTTTACTGTGATTTTGATGGATATCAGGTAAACTAGTGGCTTCTGAGATGTGGTTGCTTGACCTTATTTAGTCAGAATTTGCTGTCTCTGTAGCACTAAAAATTTTGTTTATGTGGATGGAAGGATGAATTGCTGTGGGGAGCAGCATGGCTAAGAAGGGCTTCACAGGATAATTCTTACCTCAATTACTTGCAAAACAATGGTAAAACGCTAGGTGCAGATGACAACATTAATGAATTCGGATGGGACAACAAGCATGCTGGTCTAAATGTGCTCGTTTCCAAGGTTGATATATCTCTAATCTGTTGAGAACTTGATTATTCACTTACACTTGATACAAAAAATATTGGGGGGGAAAAAGGACAGAAATCTTGAGAAGAGAATCAAGAAAGATTAGTTTAAAGAGATGACACTTTTCTTTTATTGCAGGAGGTCTTGGGGAGTAGCATGTACTCTCTCCAGTCATACAGAGCATCAGCAGATAGCTTCATGTGCACGCTTATACCAGAGTCTTCCTCCTACCACATAGAGTTCACTCCTGGTGGCCTCATATACAGGCCTGGAGGAAGCAATTTGCAGCATGCCACCACCATCTCTTTCCTCTTACTCGTCTATGCAAATTACTTGGAAAGATCATCACAAACTGTCAACTGTGGTGAAGTTAGCATCAGCCCCTCAAAGCTGAGGCAAATAGCACAGAGGCAAGTTCATTACATTCTTGGGGAAAATCCGAAGGGAATGTCATATATGGTTGGATATAGTAGCTTGTACCCTCAAAGGATTCACCACAGGGGCTCATCTCTTCCTTCTGCCAAAGACCATCCCCAAGTGATCGCCTGCAAGGAGGGTTCGGTCTATTTTAACTCATCGAACCCTAATCCTAACGTATTGGTTGGGGCCATTGTGGGTGGACCAGGGGAAGACGATGCCTATGACGATGACAGGGTTGATTTTAGAAAGTCCGAACCCACAACTTATATCAATGCTCCATTTGTTGGTGTTCTTGCATACTTTGTGGCCAATCCTAATGTTTAGTTAGGGGCAAGAATTGTAGATAATTCACCTGAGTGTTTTGAGTTGGCTTAGTGAAAAAAAGAGAGTCTCTCATCTTGCACAAAGCAAGGAGGAAGAGGCTTTTATATAGGATTTTGTATGGCTACAATTGCTCATTGGGCCATATCATTAGAAATCAAAACTTATGCTTCTTGGCTAGTAGCATAAGTGATCTCCATTCTACCTCAAGAATTTGAGATGAAAGGTTATGAATTTCTTTTGAAGTTTTGTTTAGTTAATGCTTACAATGTTATTTCCATCCTTGAATTTGCCAATTTTATTTTTGCAAGTTTCAACTAATTTCAGATACTCTACTTTAATCATTATTTAATTTTTTATTCTATTTGACGGATAGATACAAATGTATTAAATATTTTTTAAAAATTATTTGACTTAAGATTACATACACTCAATTTGCATTTGTAAAGTAAAACAAAAAAAGAAATACAATTTAAAATAAATAATCTAAAATGAATTCTATCCCTATTAAGTTATGGTTTGAAAATGCAAATTGCCATTCAAAAAATTGATATTCTTCCTTATCAAGTACTTTGAATCCTCTATTCTATTCCTATTTCAACTTACTAAATTTCTACTAAGTGTACATTTTTATAAAAAATTATTTAATACATGTGTCATATATTCATGAGGTGAAATAGAAAATGGAATAGAGAATTTAAATTGTTTACCAAGTGTCATAACTAGTAAAAAAATGAGTCCATTTTATCATTTTTATAATAAAGGAGAAAAAAAGAAAGATATTTTTGGACACAAGCCAAACAAACTATTAATAGTGAATAATTCTTGGGGTCTACCTCCGTACCACGGGATAAAAATTCACCAATAAAATATTACTTATTAATTATATTTCTCAATAAAATATGTCACACTAAATTGACTAAATATTCCATGATAACACTTGTTTTGTTGGTTTTGGGGAGGCGCCAAAAGGGGAGGCAAAGTTTGGGTTAGGCTGGTTAATGGGTGGGCCATTGATTTCACATATCACCAACCGGATCTGTAAGCGCCAATGGGTTCAGTCCACGTATCCGTTAATCGATAACCCGGCTTTGTTCTTCTCATGGGCCATACGTGGCCCATTTAGCCCCTAACCGACGTCAACTCCGTTGGGCATACGGACGAAAACGAGTTAGGTTGAGTCAAATTTTGATTATTTTTTTATGTCTAAATACGAACTCGATGAACTAAAAAAATTAAGGAGCTCGAGCCCTTATTTGGGCTCGACTCAATTTGCTAGATTCAAACTCACCAACAAACTATAAGTTCGAGTTTAGTTCAAAGTTAAATTATTTTATAAAAAAATTTAAAATTAATATATTTTTTTATATATAAATATATTTTTTAAAAAATTATAAGCTCGAGAGTCAACTCGTGAGCTTGTGAGCAAGAATTATTTAATTCAAGTTCGATTTCAAAACTATACAAAATTGGCTCGAGCTCAAATACTTTTTGAGCTAATTCGATTCGTTTGCATCTTTAGTTGGGTAGAGGTGCACAACTTCCTTCAAACTTTAATTGAATCCAATTATTATTCCTAGTTCTGGGTCAATTTATCCGGTGCATAAATTGAGTAACTAGATTGGGTTTAGTTGAGTGATAGCAACTTCAATGATATTATCCTCACATTCATAAATATGAAATTTATGATTTTACTTTTAATAAATTTTTAATATATGTGTATGTATGTGCATTAAGAAAAGCCGAATTCAAAAAAAGAATTTGCAACCAAAATATATCGAATGAAACAATATTGCATGTATATATGTTTGCACTCTCAATTATACATTTGTTCACATCTTTTTGTTTCTCGCAGCAAAAGACATGTAATTTAATTCTCTATTTTATCCACCTTTCAATATATTAAGAAAACATTAAATTTATATTATTAAATTTTAAAATTTTATTTATAATTGCTTAAAACTAATTATTAAATAGCATAGTTAATTCTATATTTGGTTTGTTATATGAAGAAGCACACAGTTGAAACCCATCGAAGCATATTGTAGAGTACTCAAAGGTTATCCTGAAGAGCTTAAGCATAGTTCCGTTGTAGTCTAGATGGTTAGGATACTCGGCTCTCACCCGAGAGATCCGGGTTCGAGTCCCGGCAACGGAAGTCTTTTTGCTTTTTGATTTTTTATCCCCGAACCGTTGTATCGTTTTATATTCCATCTTCGTACATTTTGTGCCTGTTGGTGTCTGAATTTCTTCCCCAGAAACCCTAAGTTTCGATTTATCAGAAAGGTATACTTCCCTCCGTTCGTTATTTTGCCCCTTGATCGTCACTTTTACCTGTCGGTTTTTCGTCATTTACGTGAATTACAATTTCAGTTACTATCATTTTGCTTTTTATTCCTTTTTTTTTTTTTAATTTTTCTTCCCGAAATTTGTTGTTCGGGTTTTGCTCTTGGATTGTTAGTAGTAATAATAAATTAAAATGAGTATATCATGTTAAACCTAAAATTTGAATGTTAAGAGCTGTCTGTTCAACAAGGAAGTGGATTGTGGTTTCTTATGTATGGTCATTGATCAATTATGTGATACTAATTTAAACAGATTGTTGAGATTGAGATGGGCTAAAGTTTGAGAAGAATATCTGGATTCATTGCAATGGAAATTCAAATTTTGGTTGAAATTTTGATGCAGCAATTTCTCAATAGCTAAAAAATCCCAGCATGAACTTATGTTGTTTGACACGTGTAGAACATTGATAATAATGTTTTGATCTTCTGCATACCCTTTTTGGACTAAAAGGTTTGTTTTATGGTCTTGGGATCAGCTGAGGTGTAATCATGTGGGATTTGCATAAGAAAAACTACCCCTTATGTTATTTTATCACTCAAATATGTTTCAACACAGTATTTTATCCAACGGTTGAAACTTGAGGAATCCAGAAAATGTGAAGTTACCTACTTATGGAAGACAAGAATTGCAAAAACTTCGGGGTGCATTTGAGGTTCCTTGTGTGCAGGGGGAGTCATCTATTTTTCAATTGCTGTTTCTGGATAAGTAGTCATACCAATATTGTTATAAAATCCCCGATGGTAACTTTGTTTTTACATGTATGCCAGTATGGATTCGGACTACGGTTAGCTGGTATCATGGGCATATACGTATGGGTGTGTGAAATGGACAGTTTTCATGGATATAAAAGCAGGCCCTTCTCTTCGGTCATGCATGTCACACGCAATGAGGAAATATAAAGAAATTGCTATATTTGTATTTTGCATTTATCCCTAAATTAATGGTATTGGATATATAGAGACGTTATGGGGAGGATGAGGACATAGTGTATGTGATTTTAAATGGCTAACTTCTTTGAGTTGGGAGGATCTGTGCATGCCCCTGGATCACATTGCTTTCACATTTTCCTCCCATTCATTCATGCATTTTGAAGAAATTTCTATTGTAGTCTGTGCCCCTGACAATTATCAAGGCATTTGACTGAAATCAGAGAATGGTGGAGAATTTATGCTTCCTTCAGAGTTCATTGAAACTGCTCTGACCACGTAACCAGTGTAACTAAATGATGTCCTCAGAGCAATTTATGTGGTATAGGCATTTTACTACCAGTAGTTATGTACTTGAGAACAATGACATGTTTGGATGCTGGCTTTGTCTCACCATCTGAAATAGCATTTGCATTGGAGACTGAGTTTTTCTATTGAGTCTTCTAACTCGAGCAGAGTTGATGATTGCCATATGTGTATTTGGCGGGTGATTTTTGTATGCCAAATACTGTGTCCAATCTGATTAGAGTAATAAGATATGAGTGGTATTTCAAAGTCAAAATATATCTTGTGTTTTTTTGGTTATTTATCTGCAAAGGATGTATGTTTTAAGAGCCATATACCCATAATACATCATTTATGCAAAGATAAACTAGGATATACACATCGCGAAACTTTACCTCTATCTACTATAACAAGAATGAAATGGTCTTAAGTATATTTTATGCTATAATATTTTTTGCATCTAATCTTTTGTTGGAATTGAATTTTCTTTTTGAAACCAGACCTGGAGGTTTAAATGGAACTCTTGTAAATCTTGCAACTTATATTTGTGACCAAATATGCCGTGGTTTCTGATAAGAGTTTATCGATACTTAATGCTGAGTGCCGGCACTAACTATTGTTTTTTGGTTCACCATTCACGTATTATAGCCACACTTGTTGGTGCGACATGACAGAAGGCAGTGTTTCCTCGTTAGGTCTCAATTCTATCGAGCTTGGGCAAGGTGGAATAAAGCCGTCTCCAGAAGATGTTGCCTGGGCGGATTCTTGCTTGAGCAAAGATCCCAACATATTAGACAGTGGTTGGGATTCTCTTAAAGATGCATTATTAGAAACTCTTAGCGCCCAATATCAGTCGTCTGATTATGAGACGGATAATTCTCCTGAAGAAGCCAAAATGGAGATTCTTTCTACTGAGGATACAGCTTATATACGCAATTCAGATGAAACTGCCGTTAGTGTTGTAGGTGCTAGCGATGGAGCAGAATCAAGCAGTGATGATTGTCTAAACCATGAGAATACTGGTGATTTCTGGTCAAGCCATAAAATGGCAGCTGTTTTTCTTCCTACGTATAATGAGAATTTGAAAGACTTTGGAGTGTCTGATTCTGAGGCAGATTTTGTTTTTCAAGCAGTTGAATCGGAGCAATCAACTGAAGACATTTTCAAGGTGTGGGATTTGGATATTCCACCTGAAGAGGATGATCTTGTTAAACAGCTCAATAAAGCCCTTGCAGAAGGTTCTTTGGAGCCAACTCCTCCAGTTTCTGATGGTTCTAAAGCATGGAAAGACCTGCAGGATGAGCCAATTGATGATCTCATTTCTGGAATTGCAGACCTCTCCTTGAGTCCATATGCAGGCTGACTACTTATTTACTGTTGATATCTCTTAGTGACACAAAATAGCTCTGTTTCTTTATTTTTCATATTTCCAGAATTGATTCCTTTCTCATATCTTATTTATTTTTTTGACTTTTGGATATGGAATTTGGCTTCCTTTTCTGGTTAACTGTGTACCATTTCTTCTGGAACAATCACAAACACATTTTTTGTTACAGATGTTCAGGTCAGGCAAACTCTCCTTGGAAAATTCAATTCCTTACCTTAACTGATTATATGGGCATCCAGGTGGTGTTGGTTGTTGTGTTGATTAAGCATGAGTGAATACTAACCACAACCCCCACTCTGATAATTCAGTACTATGTACAAATTTTGGCCTGATTAATACATTTTACCTGGCAGGGTTTTGATGGCACCATAATACTTGAGGTGGTGAATAGCTAATAGTTGATGGGTTCCCAAACGGATTTTGAGATCCATGAGTTCTGCAATAACATCACAAATTTAGTGGAATTTTACTTAATAAATTCAAAAACTTAATGGTTATGGATCTCAATGCATGACTGCTATACACTACGAGAAACCCAAGACCCATGACGGTAATGTTCTGAATCTTATAAACCTCTTTAATAAGCGATGTTGACATGTTAAAAATCTTATATTTCTTGTAAAATAAAACCCCATCAAATCTTGATATATGGTGAAATTTTATTAGTGGAGTTTTAGATCTGTAATGGTAATATGGCTAAACCTATAAATTCCCAAGTAAAACGCCACCAAATCCCTCTATTAAATAATGGCCATTGACTCTCAATCAATCAGCCAAAGCACAAAGGAGAAAGATCACAGCCTCATATTTACATTTCCAGTAGAATCTTTTCAAACAGTTCTGTTTTGGACACTACAAATTGAGTGTGATGCCTTCAAAATATCAAGATTATTTATTTATTTTTCTTTAAAAATTTTTCGAGGTGGGCATAGTTCCATCTATTTCAACCACTTCATAATTGCCAAATCGGACAAATTATTGCATCTACATGGCAACCTGCGATTGGTCTACTCATGACAGCCTCAAACAAGACATCATCTTTTGACACTATACACACAAAATAACACTTATATATACACTTCTGCATACAGAATTTGTGTCTCAAAGAGAGTGAGAAGGGGATAAGATTTTGAATACGGTTTGGCCTTTGCTCCATATTTGTGTTAGCCACAAAAACTTGACCAAAAACACACATAGCAATGGCTTCAGCATCACTCCTCAAGCCTTCTCCAGTACTTGACAAGTCTGACTTTGTTAAGGGCCAGACCCTTCTCCGCCAGCCTTCTGCCTCCCTCCGGAGCAGCCCCAATGTCGCCCCGGCTCCTCTCACCATCCGCGCCTCCTACGCCGATGAGCTTATCAGGACAGCTGTAAGTATCTAGTTTCATACATAATTCTGATGAACTATTTTTATCCCAAATTAGTCCTCATATATGACAACTTATAGTGCTAACAAAAGTTGGAATAGCCTACTTACCATTATGTTTTGATGCCACAAAGGGAGTGTTTGTAAGAATTTTTACTTTAAGAAATGTACAATGTTACTGAAAAATTTGTACAAAAAGTGCAAGTGAAAATTAAGAGTATTCCAAAATAATGATGAAAAGCATGAAAGATTTTTTTGTGGCTTAATATTAAAAATATCAAGTGATTGCATTAAATCCATCTGCCCAGTAACTCACATGTGGTATTTAAAATGTCTTCCTAGTTCTTTTGCAAATATTTTAGATACTTCCAAAGAATTACAAAGCCTAATATACATGATATTAAAATTAAAAGTACCACTTACAAATACTTCAAAATAGATTGAAAACCCCCCCAAGGCTAAGTACCTTGTACTAAGACATAAGTTTTAGGGAACATTAAATGCACAAATAGACACAAGATAAAGGTTCGTACCACTTGTTTTAATGGAGAAATTGACAATGTGATATTGATATGTTGGTGTAGAAAACTATTGCCTCACCAGGGCGTGGAATTCTTGCCATGGATGAATCAAACGCCACTTGTGGAAAGCGTTTGGCATCCATTGGGCTGGAGAACACCGAGGCTAACCGGC
Organism: Jacaranda copaia; assembly: GCA_014898725.1. Lineage (NCBI taxonomy): Eukaryota > Viridiplantae > Streptophyta > Magnoliopsida > Lamiales > Bignoniaceae > Jacaranda > Jacaranda copaia. Next base: position 1,254,962 of record JACGDI010000938.1, on the reverse strand, counting down.
AAGCCTACAGGACCCTCCTCGTGACTGCCCCAGGCCTCGGCCAATACATCTCCGGAGCCATCCTCTTTGAGGAGACCCTCTACCAATCCACTACCGATGGCAAGAAGATGGTGGATGTTCTTGTTGAGCAGAACATTGTCCCCGGTATCAAAGTCGACAAGGTAACTAAAAACCCGGATTCTATTTTATCTTGATTTGGTCAAACTCAACTAATCACATGACTACAGGCTAAGTGATATACTACATAGTTTTTGCATGTACATTTGATTTGTTTATGAGTCTTAACTATAACTGAGGATTGGGCTGGATCAGGGCTTGGTTCCACTTGCTGGTTCAAACGACGAGTCGTGGTGCCAAGGGCTCGATGGCCTTGCTTCCCGCTCTGCTGCTTACTATCAACAGGGTGCCCGTTTTGCCAAATGGTATATATCCATTTCTTAATGAATTTTACCATTCTATTTTCTCTTATCCATAAAATAAGTTTATAGTAAAGTAAGTCGAGCTCACCAGCCACTCATCTATCTCTATGAAAGATAACTCTTAGTTTATTCCTCTGAATAGAATATGACTATAGGGGTAAAAATATTTTAGGTGCAAATCTACCGATCAATTTATGTATCCGTATACAAAATCGAAATTTCCATTGAATTTTGTGAAAGAATTAAGTAGTAGTGATTACAAACAAAGCAGTAGTTAATAATATCTTGTAAATTTTTGATGATTCAGGCGTACTGTTGTGAGTATTCCCAATGGCCCATCTGCCTTGGCCGTGAAGGAGGCTGCTTGGGGCCTGGCTCGCTATGCTGCCATTTCTCAGGTATACTAATATATATATATATCATTCAGCTTTATATATTTAGTTCATCTTGAATAATGTATCCTATGAAAACTGATGTTCATTGATATTTGGTGGTGGTGGGTCAGGACAATGGATTGGTCCCAATTGTTGAACCAGAAATCTTGCTGGATGGTGATCATGGGATTGACAGGACTTTTGAGGTTGCCCAGAAGGTTTGGGCTGAGGTTTTCTTCTACTTGGCTGAGAACAATGTGATGTTTGAGGGTATTCTCCTGAAGCCCAGCATGGTGACTCCTGGTGCCGAATGTAAGGACAAGGCCACAGCGGAGAAGGTTGCTGACTACACTCTCAGGCTCCTCCACAGGAGAATCCCCCCTGCTGTCCCTGGAATCATGGCAAGTATTCCTATGTCTCATCTTTCATTTCTACAAGCCTTTTATCAATCATGGTAATCAAATTCATCATTAAATATGAAGATCTAGTAGGATTGAAATATTGTTCCACCAGCACACATTAGTAGGAAATTTTGTGCTTCTGAAAGTGAGAAGGGGGAAACAACTTATAAACGAGTCTTGGTGCTATTTTCTTGTTAGTTGACATTTATCTGAAAATTATTTTGATATTTTGGGCAGTTTTTGTCTGGTGGGCAATCTGAGGTTGAAGCCACCCTGAACTTGAATGCCATGAACCAAGCTCCCAACCCATGGCATGTATCCTTCTCTTATGCAAGGGCCCTCCAGAACACCTGCCTGAAGACATGGGGAGGCCGCCCAGAGAACGTCAAGGCAGCTCACGAGGTTTTGCTTGTCCGGGCCAAGGCCAACTCTCTGGCTCAGCTCGGAAAATACACTGCTGAGGGAGAGTCCGAGGAGGCAAAGAAGGGAACGTATGTCAAGGGCTACAGCTACTAAGCTTATTTATGAAAAATGTCTACAGATGGAGCAAAAGATGTGTTGCCATTGATGCTTATAGCAATTGAGACTATTTTTGTACCTTTTTAACCACTTAATAAACCTAATGCTGATGAGAACTAGTTACAGTTAGTGTGTTGTGTCAAAAGCATGATATATAAATTTTTCCAGACTTGTAGTTTGAAAACTTTTGAGTATACATCTTTTTTCTAGTCCTCCTTTTCATATCATGGCATATTATACAATCAAGACCCTGTAGTTGATGCTGGGGGCACCCAGGGCACCCAGTCACTGTGTATGAAAAAACACTACCGTTTTTTTTCATACACAAGGAGAAGGCATCTAATAGTATTTTTTTATGCACAGTGAGGAAGCATCCCACAGGATGCCCCCAAACATCAAAGAACCTGATCAAGATTGACTAGAGTTTCGCCTGCTTAAACCTAAGCATATTCATGTCTTAAAAGCTTTAATTTCTATTACTTTGTCATAAAAGCCCCTGCAAGCACATTAACAATTTCCAGATTAGTGATACTCTTGACAGTCACTGGAGCAGCAGAGTTGTTCTTACATTAGTGTACATATGTCATCTGATGTAGAAAAGACTTTTCTTTGTTACTAGTTTTGTCTGGTTGAGATCTGATGACTGCAACTGCACTACCTCGGACCAGAGTGTTTATATTCAAATTCTTAATGTCATCACTTGTTCACATCTGTTTTTCCTTAACATTTCAAGTCACACAAGATTTGCACCCCCAAGCCAGATAGAGCAATAGTAGCTGCAAGAAGAAACACATAATTTGAGCTTGAGAAATAACTAATGAATTCCACATACAGGACCTCTATTTTGAACACTAAACCAATATCTAGCAATTCTCCACTATACCATTCCTCAACCCCACTCCACCAAAGAAAAAGGGCAAAAGAAAAAGAAAGAAAGAAAGAAAGAAATCTCTCTATGCAGTTTTATTGGTGATTTTCACTTTCCCAGGTCTTCTCATCAGAGCATCTTCCGCAAACTTTCTTTGTTTGAGACTGCACAATGCTAAGAGTAGCAAAATATGGAGCGCACAATAATCCTCGACTTGACTGTTGCTAAACAAAAGTTCAGCAATTGTAGATGGAGAGAAGGTTCGACAATTGATTTTCAGGCTGTCTGATGTGGTGTCTCATTCCATTGCTAATACCACCTCAAAGCACAGTGCGTCTAACTGGAGGAAGTTGAAAGAGAAAGGAAAATATTAGAACAATTCTGCATGGTAATATACAACTGAAAGATACTTTTATTCTCTAGACATTTAAATCCCACATTTCCTAGGCTTGCACTGGTGAGCGATGACGATACTAAGCCAGAATCACCATTGTTTGATTGATCTAAGACATCAAAGAAGAATAGCTATTTGGTGATTCTAGTATTGTTTAACATTAGACCAAGGAAGCACATCTCTTTTTCCCCCCCGTAAGAGTACTCTCACAATATTGTTCAGATAACACAGTCTTGACAAGAAAATTGATGGCAAAGTAAAGCTTAACATGGAACTTATATATTTAGGTTTAGGAATGCTCATATAAACCATTGTTTGGCATTCAGAGATGATACAAGCAAAAAAAAGATTTCTGCTTTCATTTAAGATGCTTACAACAGCAAAGTTCCTTCCTAGAATAACTCTTTCCACGTGAAGTACAAACACAAGGTAATAACAGAATGAAATAATCACTCTGGAATCCAAAAAATATCCCAAAAATAATAAGGCAAAAAGCTAGAATTTAGGACAACTTTATCAAAGCAGCTTGATGTGGTTAAAATAATTAAACTTTTCCTTCTTTTAGCTTTGTTTAAGCTGCTAACTATAGCATACGCACATTTGCTCAATCATAAGTACATTTAAAAATTCACCATGACAGAAAGACAAATAGTTTACAAGATATTTGGTCATTTATGGAACATACCTGCATTACTTCTGAGGCTCCCTTTTGTAGTATCCGTCCGGAACCACACTTTCATGATTGTTGTCAACCAAAGTATCCATTCGGTCCTTGGAAGAAAACCAACAGAGAATGGATTTTCAAAATTACCGGACCACAATTATTACACCAAACCATGATATTTGATACATAGTTTTTGAGACACAGCATGATTCTGGTTAAAAAAGAGTACCTGGTTACTTGGAGCTTGTCCATGCATCCTTTGAGGTCTGGCATTGAGGTCAATCATCTTATTCTCCATTTTTCCATCAATATCAGTGTTATTACCTAGAATTGGGTCAGGAGAAATCCGATGATTTTGCTGATTCTCTTTCACTCTAAGATTAGACATGTGAGTAGGTTCCCTCTTAGCTTCACCAAGATTGACTCTTTGTGATCCCGGTTCATCCATAATTCCAAGTTTATCCCCTGGAAACTACAGAACACACCACATAATGAGTAAAGGTCATTATTCACGTTTGGCTGTAACAAAATGAGAACCAGTGTCCTCTAGTACAACCACAAACCTCAACTCTCTGCCTCAGCAGGAGATATCTTCTGTGGGTTCTTTTACCACCAACATGAACAATCATATCGCATTGCAGACAAAGGGAACTTCCATCGATCTCACAGTAAAAGAAAGCTACATACAAGGGCCCATGAAGTGTTTTTGAAAACAGGTTGCCACTTTTTGAATATGAGGTGGAAAAGGAAGAGATACGAAAACAGCATACCAGGAGCATTTTCACATATGTCGCATCGTTTAACTTCACTGGGCTCAGCAAGTCCAACTCGTATGTGTCTGCTTGCAAGCTTATTACACATATGAACCTGCCCACAATACAAAAGTCTACACATTGCGGCATAAAGAATTTTCACACATAGATCCAGGTTTAAATAGTGCCTGCTAAGTATTCAAGCAAGTGCAAATTCACAAAACAAGATAAATCCTAATGTAACAAGGAAGACAAACATGACATTCTCCACATCTTGACACAAGTTTTATAATCTTTCTTCACTTGTGAGTTAGATTGTTTCAACCTTCATACATTTCCAAGAAGTAACAGTGTGCAATCCTGCCACTATTAACCTCAAGGTGCTAATCCAACTATACCATCAAAAAGCATAAAAGAAAGGCCAACTAATAGACCAACTTAAAGGGGCGCTCTCTTCAAATCTTGAGCAATAGCCAGCACAACAACTAAAGAGCAGCCCAGATAACGAGAAGAAGAAGAAAAGAGAAGAAACACTTGAAAGGACTCTATGATACTAAAATGCAGTAATCTATGGTACAAGATATGTAGTAAATGAATTTTCAAGTAATATGGCCTCTATAACATTAAAATTGACCTGTCCTCAATCAAAAAATAATTCCAGACAGATTATGATGCAGAATATCATTTTTGCAGTTCCTCCCCCACCCCCCGCCTCCAAAAGAAAAGAAAAAAGAAACATGACCTCTACAAACATAAACTCTGACATTATATTATTAAACATCACAATCCTAGAAAACATCTCCAGCAACTACGAATCGATTTCCGAGGCACGCTACGCGATCTTTAAAACAAAATCATACAATTTATGCATACATTTTCTTGAAAAGAAAAACCCAATAGATCGACTCATACACACATCAATTCACACACGTGTGTGTTCATCCGTGCAAGCAAAGGAACATCGGGATAATTACCTTTTCATCACAAGCACGACAAAGCGCCGCCTCATCCGCCGCGCAGAATAAAATAGCCGCCGCACTCTCACAAACGTCGCACAGTGTTCTCATTATCAGTGTTTATACTTCTCCAATTAATCAAATTTATCTATAATAACTATTTCACTTCACAGTCTCCACACACATACATACATATAAACATACAAATATTCACACAACGTCTCCCGATAAGCAGACACTCAAAGATATAGATACAAACAACTGTATGTACACCTAGACACGCACTGCATCACGTTCAGTGCGTGAGAATCTATACATATAGAGACAAGAGATCCAAGGAAAGGTGTCGCGGCAGGGAGTTTTATAGTGCGTGGCAGGGACAGATGTCGGAGATCGGAATTCCGAGGAGAAATGCGGGATTTCGGAGATACAAAGGAAAACCAGTTGAGTTGAGTCCAGAGGTACTTTTATGCTCACTCGCTCGTGTATACGGAGGCTTTCTATTCGCTGTGTTGAGCTGACGCGTGTCAATTTGGGAGTCGGGGGACTCTGTGTAGTGTTACTAAACTACCCTCGGCTCTCTAAATGAATTGATTAGAGCCTGTAGGTTTTCTTCTTGGGAAATTATGGAATTATAAGTTGACTTTCGCGAAAATTAGACAACATTTTATGGCTGTGACCCTGAGGTCAAACCAGTGTAAAAAAATCGGACCGTTGATTAAATCAAAAAATTTATCAGTTCATTAATTCAATCATCGATCGAATAGTAGTTGAATCGTAATTGAACTATTACGTCATAATTATGAAATATATATTTATATTATATATTTCTTAAAAATTAATAAAATATTAAAATATAAAACATAAAGAGTTTAAAAGATATTGTCTAATATTACAATCCAAATTTAACAATTTATGTTATAAATAGTTGCAATAATTTAAATATATCAAACCTAAAGTTTAAAATTGAGAGTATGTAAGTTAATTTTAAATTCTAAACTTTAAATTAAGGCTTATTTTTTATTTTTAGATAACTTGCGAAGTGTACCTTAACATTCAAATTTTGTATTTAAACCCAAAAAAAAATTTAAAAAAATTATTAAAAATTAAATAAAAAAATCGGTCTAGTTCAACGGTTCGACTAGCCGGTTTGAACGATTTTATAAAATATGACATTTTTTTTATTTTTCTGATTTCTTGAGAAAATCGGATCAGTTCACCGGCCAGTTCAGTCCGATTTTTTAAACAGTGGGTCAAACGTAGGGGGTCTCTTGTTCGGTGATTAATTAGTTAAGTGCACTGTTTTGAAAATCGGACCAGACCGGCCGGTTCGACCGGTCCGA
>JACGDI010000938.1:1192481-1212458 GCA_014898725.1 Jacaranda copaia | reverse complement strand
ACATCAATTGAAACACTTGCATTTTATAAAATAGTACATTTATACAAAAAAATTTCAAAATTTGTACTATGTTTGACTCATTTTAAATATTTAAAAAAATTAATTAATTTAAATTTTAAATATAAAATAAAATATTAAATAAAAAGATTAGAGTTGATGTCAGCCCTAATCTTATAAAATACCATAGAAACGGAATTATTTCCGTTTTATGTCAGCCCTAATGCTACAAGCACGCCTCTTGCCAATTTTTAGGGAAAAAAAAATTATTTTCTCAAATTTACCATGCAAAAGTGCCTCTTTGCATTTTTATATCCACGTCTTGTGTGGATATTTACCATGCAAGATGCCTCGTGACACACTCTTGCATTTTTATAAAAAAAAATGCCAAAGAGGCATGGCACAAAGCCACGTCTCTTAGGCTGCATTTTTACCATGCAAGAGGTATGGCATGGTGCCACGCCTCTTGCAAAATTTCAAAAAAAAAAAAATACCCAAGAGACATGGCATGGTGCCACCCCTCTTGGACTACATTTAAAAAAATAAAAAAAGTTAGTATATCTAAAGGCGTGGCTTGCAACCACACTTTACAATAATTTTGTAAATCCTCCAAAACCAAGGTAATTTCGTGATTGTTGTTTTTTTTTTTTGCTATATTTTTATAAATAAGCCAATTATTTGACACTAAGTGGAACATACGTAAGTTAAGCATCTACAACCAATTTTACCTAAACTATTCAACTAACATACTAGACACTATGTAGAACATATGCAAGTTGAGCACCCACAACTAATTTTAAACCACTAATCTAGGACTGTGCATGCATGATCAACAATAACACCATCAAGTATGACACCTTGGTACCATCAGACTCCTAGAGCTGAAACCCCCCACCCCAAGCTATATGCATATAGTTTCGAGTAGAAGTATTTCTAATTCCACTTGTGAGGCCGCAGCATCCTCATTTCCAAGCTACACACGCCAAATTGATATAAAGCTAAATTAGCGTGCACAAATTCTGGAACATTTTTTCACGCCAACTCTTAATCGTTTAAAAATGCTCAATATCTATATGATAATATGATCACGCAAACACCAAAGGGAAAAAGGAAAATGTTTAGAGATAGAGAAAAACAGAGGCTGCTCCAAGTTTGGCTCATCTATCTCTAAAAGTTCATTCGAGCTCCACTTGTTAATTCATCAAACCAAGCTGCAAAAATTTTCCAACTTGTTTATTTTTGAAACTTAGCTGAAGCGAGCCTCAACAAGCTAAATAATGATAGAGCATATAGCTACTGAAGATATTTGGCTTCATTCGATTTGTCAAAAATTATCAAAACAAGCTCAAATCACTAAGAAAATTAAACTTGAACCACGAACCTTTTAAGTCGATCAAATCGTTTAAAACCTAGATTTAGAGCAATTGGTACAAAAAACACCATACCTAGCAACTCATGGAGACTGTATCTCCAACAACTACGGATAACTTCGTGCATTTTAGATGAGCTTGAAAGGGAAAGGCCAAGGAGTAGACCTAGGGACCTCGATCTTATCCTTTATCCTTTCAATTTTCTTCTCTTTTTTCGGTCTACAATTTCCGTATGAACCTTTAAATCTCTTCCCTTTCTTAGTCCTCTTATCTCCTCGACCGCACAGGATCGGTGCCTCCAACGGTGACGCCGCCATGGATGACGCCAGAGAGCTACATGCCATCCGTTGTTCAATAGCGGATGCCATCCTCCGCGCGGCGGTGTTGCACCACTGCATCATTGCCATTTCTGCTGCCGATCGATTGATTTCTCGTTAGTATCTCTGAAGACTTAAAACCTAAAAACTGACTCGGGTGTAGGAAGTGCGTTTTGGTGGATGGGTTTTCAGGCGAAGGGCCTCCACTCAGGGTTTAATACATGTTTGCTAAAACTTTCGAGATTTTATATTTTTGACCCGATAAAGTTCGGAAATTTTAGAGTAGTACATTGAATTGTTAATATTACTTGTTGACCCAAAATAAATGACAATCCTGTGATTGGGTTATGCTCAAAACAATTTCCATTTAGACAAAAATAATAGACATTTCTTGACAACTTAAATTAACAATTATGACTGTTCGTAATACCTTTCTCTACTTAACAATTTTTTTTTAATCAACTTTAAATTTAATAAAAATAAACTCTCTGATAATCCAACGACAACAAAAGAAATGGTATAAATCAATACACTTAGGCCACATTTGATATAGAATTTCGATAATAGTGGTTATTGTAATAGTGGGTGATTGTGTGAGATTGGATTATTTATTATTCTGTTTGATAGGAGAGATTGACATATACATTAGGCATCATTTAATTTTCAATAATCCCATGTGATGTGTTTAATACGCACTACTAATATTATTTTTTTTAATTTTTCCCTATTAATGTAATGTAATAAAAAAGCCAAGTAAAGAATTCTTTTAAGAAATTATATCATATAAAATAATTCTAATATTATATACATAAAAAATAAAAAAATTAAAAATTGAGAATATGAATTAAAAATATATAATTAATTTACTTAAATTTGAGATGACTTTAAAACTAAATATTATTCAGCACATAAAAAATTCTTTTAAAGGATTATATCATATAAAATAATTCTAATATTATATACATAAAAATTAAAAAATTTGAAAATTAAGAATATAAATTAAAAATATATAATTAATAATTTTATATGAAAGTATCTAAATTTTCAATTATTAAAGAAATATTATTATAAAAATTAATGTCATTATTAAATTATTATTATCAAAAATAATTTATAACAATTATTTTTATAATGAGTGCTATACAAACCCAATTCTTGCCCAAATACATCATTTTGTTTACTATGCTCCCATGTGAGGGGTGCAATTGATTAGTCGTAGCTAATGTGGTGAATAGTGCAGTCCTGTTTCACGTTTCGAATCAATCCATCATTTCAATAACATGTATCAAACATACAATTACCTGCTATTAAAATGTCTAACTGATGTTGTTTGCTCATATCAAACAGCCCCTCATAAAATTCTCATACGCCCTACATGCAATTGGAATCATATAAGAATAAATTAAAAACCTCTAACAAAATGCATATTTGTCGGGCAAAAATATATTACATTATCCATACATAAATAAGCCTAGGTACTTCCCTCTTTGATAGATAAAAATATATTACATTATCCATGCATAGATAAGCCTAGGTACTTCCCTCTTCGATAGTTTTGGCATTGGATATTATCAAAATGAAACATTATTGAGTTAGGTTAATTCAATAGCATACGCCTATAGTGATTTTTATCCATACAAATCCATTTTTTTTCATCCTTGTAAATCAAGTTTCCTTTATTGTTTTTTATTTGTTTTCTTTAAATCTTGATGACGCTCTCCAAAGGTAAATTTTATGGCGATCATATTCAGCATGCTGAACCAAAAAACACATGAAATTCAATTGAAACGATGCAGAAAAGGGTCAAATCCTATATATTCTTTCTCAAATTTGGAACAGGAACCCAATTGTCTGACACATGGTCTCAGTTGAATCTCAGTTCCAGTAGTTTCGAGCCAGAGGATGACACATGAAGAACATAAAGTTGTAGATACAGACAAATACACAATCAACCCCTTAATGAGTATTTCTTCCCAGTGAAGGCCTGGAATTTTGGCTCTTCATTCTTTGGGGGCTCCTGCTTAGCCTCTTTTGAAGTGTCCTGCAGAGTAGAAACAAAAGGATCAGGCTTGAGGGCACATGCCCAATTGTAACATACCACTTCAAAGTAGGGAGGGGAAGATACCTTCTGTGTTTCCCGAGTGCGGTTGGCATTTGAACCAAACACAAGCTTTCCCTGAGATTGGCGGCTTTGTGAACTGGAACTGGAGGCAGTAGACGGTCCACCACTGGATGCATTGGTCCTCTTGTCTTGGGACACAGATGATGACACTGGTGGAGGCTGGGTTTGCTGAGGTTTCCCATCCAAGCGTCTCCCCACACCAGTAAATGGATTAAATTTTGGTTCAGTCTCAGCTGGAGGTTCCTGGCCTGCACAGAGAAAAAATGGCAAAACAGTGAGGCCAATGCTGCAGTAGATGCCCTTGACATAGGTAGGAGTTTGACAAGAAAAATACATTTATAAAAGTTAAATGGAAATAAATAAAGTTACCCTGCAATGGGGCATGCCACACTTTATTTCACATCACATGATAAATTTTCAACTTCATCAATTTCTTAGTATTGAATGCAATACACAAAATTGATCAGCTTAGTTTTAAGAAAGAGCAGTTCATCGGAAGAACATGATGTCAGACATGTGGCATTTTAGTGGGGAAAACTGTATAGTATACAGAAGCAATTAGCAGAAATTGCACCTTCAGCTGGTGCTTTGGCCGTTGGAATGGGCACAGCAGGCTTTTCTGGCTCCTTGTAATCAAGAGGAGGAGCAAAGTCCACTTCACAATCAGTTTCAATAATGCTTATTGCATTAGAAGGCTTTGTCTCGATGATATCTATGTAATACTTTTTATTATTATAAGCCACCATGATGCTGTCCCCTGTGGTCAAGCAAGAAAAGTTTCTCAGCGTCGTCTCCAAGCTGCAAAAAAGAAAAAACATAAATTAGAAATCAAGCTTGGCTCATTTTACCAGAAATTGTATAGACATAAGATTCATCACAAATTCATCAATGGCACTCAGGAATTTTTACATATGCCTTTAGCATGAAAGAAATACATCTGAATTCTTTTCAGCACTCCCATACATCAAGGAAACTATTATCAGTTATTCCCCTCCGAAAATGCAAGTTGATTTGACACATCATTATTGCTAATGTAACTGTCAACTCTATATTCTAGTATTCTACTAAACCATTCCACAAGAAATTGCAAAAGAAAATTTTCAGAAAATGCTAATAGTAACGGCCCGTTTGGTTTCATTTTCTAGTGAAAATACATGGTGAAAAGTTAGTTAGAAAAAGTGTTTTTGAAAATGAGTTGTATTTGGACGTTTAGTTTTAAAATGTTGGTTTATATAGTTGTTAAAATTAGATGTATTTGAATGTTGGGTGTTTTTTGTATTAAAAGTTGTGTAATTTTTTAATTGGATTGATGATGTGATGTGTAATTGTTTGAAAAAATTGAATTAATAATATTTTTGTGGTGAATGTTGTTTGATAAGTATTGGGAGTGTAAAAAGTAGATATAGGTAATAATTGAGGTTGAAAAATGTATGAAAATGGAGAGAGAACGCAAAAAGCAATGATTTGATAATGAAAATGTATGAGAGAATGGTGTAAAAGTTGATAGTTTTCTATTTTCATTTTGAGGAGAAAATGAAAATGGGGTTTGAAAATGAAAACAAACAGGCCGTAAGGATACTAGATTATAGCCGAGAGTTGTGTAGTTCAGCAAAATGCTAGCAAAAAGAATTTCCAGTGCACTCACATAGCTTTTGGGTTGGAAATATCCAAGAAGTCCTTTGTGTGTGGCTGCAACTTAACGTATGTACCCTTTGGAAGGGTCACATTTTTCACACGCACAAAGTCTCCTTCTTGTAACAATAGATTCTCCATCATCTACATGCCATAACAATTAAATGGTATCCATCTGAAGTCAAAGTGAACAAGATGAAAAATGTCATGTAATAACACCTACCCAGTAAGGCATATAAATCATGCCTTCTTCAGCAATGAACTCCAGAACCCCACAGTGGGAAACGCGCTCAGTCGCAGCATTTCGGAGCTCAAATAACATAGGGTAATCAATATGAAGTGATGCTGTAACACAAGGTTAATCATTATATTATATCAAAAGTAAAATAATGTCAACACAAATGGAATCAGAAAATGATGAGCCATATGAGAAAGCCAAAGTCACTTACCAAGACGGTCGAGAGCAGAAGGAGGCATAATAACTGGAAAAAAAAGCAAAGGAAAGGTAAGATACCAAGTAATGAATAAAATGTTCATAAACTTCCGACATTTTGGTGGGGGGTGGGGAGCAATTGCTTACCTTTGTCACCATTTTCTATCTGCGCCTGCAAAATTTGAGAAATGGAAAGAATCAGAATTATGTCAAACTTGATAAGAGGACAAATTTCTAGTATATAGACCAATAACCACAGAAATATAGCATCAACTGCTCATCCCAAAAAAGTATTACTAAAATTGCAGGACATAATCAGGCAAAAGAAAAATTCATTTCAAATTCTTGAAGTAAGAAGAAAATTCGATTCACTAACTTCAAGTCTTCATTGCATGTTCATGGAAAGATAAAAAATGGCCGATTATATACACAGTAAAATGCATCTGCAAACATCACTGCAGAATTGACAATAATCAGATTGATGAAGTTGCTAAGGAAGCCTTCCAACCTTGTCAATAAAAGACGCTGGATAACACCGATATGTTTGTTCAAATGATGTTCCATGGTAACCATACCCGTCAAAATACTGAAATACAAAATTTAAATCATTAGGATCAAAATATAAAATGAGGAATAATGAGGATAACTTATCCATTGGAGGCTCTCATGACAAGTATTGACAAACTTTCGTGAGCAAATAAAGCTTGATGAATAAACAAAGATATCTAAAGAGTATGTTCTCATATCCTGAGTGCTACAAAAAGTATCCATGAGCAATTACAAAGCAGCATATCCATTTCCCTGCGAGCCCAAGAATTCCGATCCTCCAATTCATGCAAATAATTCCATTTAACTGAGATAACTTTTATGAATATGCAACCTACTCTACTGAGACAACTATTAGATGTCAAACCGTCCAATATTAACTTGACTCTCACCAAAAATGAAGAATGAGCAAGGAAAAGTCCAGATCCATGAGTTAAGGGATAAGAAAGCTTGAACAACTTTGACTGATCACATAATTACAGGATTAATTACCTAATCAAGCCCATGAGAAGAAATCAATTAATGGAAGTGACAAAAACCACCTAAATAACAGTTCCAACTTCCAAGAAGAGAGAACACCAATCGCAATATTTCTTTATTTTCCCCTATATGCTAGCACTGTAACTATCGTTTTTCAGTACCATAACAGGTTTCAATTAACCAGCATTTTGCATGCTGCTTGAGAATTCCCAAGTGTGAATGCCAATAACCACTTAAATAATAAGCAAAGTCACGCCAGAAAAACATAAAGGGAAAAGAACACCTACAAGAAGTAACATTAATAGTTCAAGTCCTAGCCCACAGATTAAACAAAGCATAATATACCACTAAGCAGGCAGTTCATTTTGAGACGCAAGCGACTTGCCTCACTACAATTATGATCCTAAATTATTGCTTTTCTATACATCCAAAACATGCAATTCAATAAGGATAAATATAACAAGCCTCAAAATTTCACTGGAAACACACAAATACGTAATTTTTCATCACAATTTCACATGGAAATGTCCGTAACATATATGCCAAAAAAAAATTGCATCAAAATCAGAAACATACCATATTTACTATACTTCAGATAACGGCGCTAAATTTCTCAAGTCGCCTACACAAGGAGAAACAAACAAAAATTATTGATCAATGAAAAAAAAAAAAAAAATAGGGGAATTTTAATCAATAGAGAACTCCAGAAGATTCTTTTCTGCGTCCAGATCCGCAATACAGTAAAAGTGGAGGAATTTGATTACTTTGAACTGTAGAAGAAACCCCGACCTTCTCTCAAAGATTTCTGGCGTCAGAGAAGAAACAGAAAACTTAAGAGTCGAACGCAATTGTAAGAAACTGAATAAACGCAAACCAGAGAGGAATTGGACGGATGAGATGGGAAAGGGTAAGATGCGTTGGGGCCTGGGTGCTTGTTGTGCACGCTATTTCAATTGTTGCCACGACTGCATCTGGAGATGCTGTTGGCGTTGGGCTTTTTCTAATCCATTAAATAGTTTAATTTCAGTCCTCCAAGCCCAGCCCGGCCCATTATATGAATAGAGCTGGCCCGAATGATTGTTGAAAGTCTGTGGGTCCATAACAGAAGTAACTGACTCCACAGAGGACAATGACCGTTGAAGACAGAGGCCCATCTCTACGATCAAATGGCCACAGCACAATATGTAGTTGGGCCATTGAATGAAACGAATGCGACTGCAGCGGCCTACGACGTCCAAGATTTCAATGGTTTGTTTGGTATGTTTTGGGTAAAAATATTCTGAGAAATAAAGTTGGGAAATGTAATGAATATTTGATTTTATTTTTTAAGGTGATTGTAGATTATTTTGGGAGAAAAAAGATATATTTTATTTTGTTTTGGTAGGGTATATTTTTTGCTGGGTTAGTGAGGTGAAATTGTACTTTCGTATTAATTTTGTGTATACTTGTAATGAGTGTCAAAAATATATGCATATATATATATATATGTGATAATTATTTTTTTGGAGAATGAGATTAGGATTAGTAGGGTAAGAGTAGTTCAAGATAGATGAATAGTTTATTTTATTTTGTATGTGACATTTAGAATGTATCGTCACATTTGATATTATTTTTCTTATTTGGAAGACATCCTAGGAAAATAATATTAAACAAAGTCTAAATTTCGGGACATTTAGATAAATTTTATTGTCTTGAAACGCAAAATTTTACAAGCATTATGAATCCGATGAGGTGAAATATAAGTTAAATAAATCATTATGAAAACATACCTAATAATAGGTTTGTTTGTATAAAAATAGATAACTCATATTTTAGTTTCATGACAAAGACAATACAATTTATAATTGTAACATGTATTATGCTTGTAAAAAGTTCTAATTAGTTCAAACACAAAATTTGTATATTTTTAATCAACACCAACAAAAAATATAAAAAAATAATGCTAGCCTTTTTTTCCAATTAGGTCTACTTTTCCTTTGCGGTTGTCAAGTCCAACTTCGACAATAGAGATTTATCTATGGACTAAAACTTTTTTTCTCGATCTGGAGGAAAATTCAGACCATTCGAAGGACTCTAAGTTAAGATTTATCAAGATTGTAAGACCAATCAGTCTCGCTCAAAACCCATTGTTCCTAAAACTTCATTGACTTAGAACTTCATAAAAATAATTTAATTTTTTTATTTGAAGAAGGCAAAAGATGCAACAAAATAAAATTTTCTTTACTTAATGGGCAAAAGAAAAAATGTCTTTCATAACAATTTTGTGCATGAATTTTTAAATTTCGATTTTGTAATATCGACATATGAGTGTATGTGTAATGGCAAAAACGTCCTTTGAATCTGAACAATAGTACAAAAATGTCATCTCATTTTCATTGTCCAATTTCCATCGTATAGTACAAAGTAATATCAGTTTTCCCTGTCTTGCATGTGCGCTGGACATTTTGGTCAAAATCTCCAACGGCCAGGCCAGTCGCCATGGGCGACTTACTTTCCCGTTAGAATCAAAATCCTTTCCTTCCTACCTCATTATTTGGATGTTTTTGTTGTTGGGTACATTCTCACCTAATTTTTCATATCAATAAAATCTCCATATATCTTTTCTTCTAATGAAAAGTCATGACAAAGTATACATTAAGGGATGTTGAAATTTTCTAAATAAAATTGTCTAACACTTAATTTGAGTAATTGTAATTGTCGTTAATGATTTACTAGAATAAACATATCTTTTTGGAAAATACAGATATATCTATTAGTGCCATTTTTGCCGACAATTGTATGTATTTTCTTGTATTAACGCGTTATTTAGAAACTTTTTAAGTCTTGTAGATTAGGGCCTGTTTGGTTTTATTTTTATTTTCATTATTTTTATAATTTGAAAAGTTAGTTAGTGGAAATGAATTTATATTTGGATGAATCGTTGAAAAAATAATGATTATGTTGGTTTTAATAGATTGTGGGTAGAGACAGATGTAAATAATGGAATAGAGAAAGAAGATATATATGTTATTGAAGTATATATTTTGAAAATAAAAATAAAAATGATATGAACGTGTAAAAAGCAACGGTTGGACTTATTGATTTGAATTTTGAAAATGAAACCAAATACGTAGTGTCTATTTTCTTGTAAATATATTTAGGCCATATGATCTAATTTTTATTGATTCGACTTATTATGGCAAAACGTTTAACAAAGCTTGTTGGATTTCTGAGGTAGACCCAATATTAATTTTAATTTATTTTAAACTCAAAATTCATGGGAAGATATTTCCCAAGGCTTATTAAATTTTTGAGTTAAGCCCACTATTAATTTTAATTTATTCTAGACTTAGAATCCTCTTCCATTTTAATAATGTAATTCGAATGGTGTGCATTAAAAATATAGAATTAAGCAATTCCCAAAGTGGGGGGAGAAAAAGGGCAATTCCCAAAGAAAAAACATAAGAATCTTTGTTTAGACCATGCAAGAATTGTTCACCTCATTCAACAACCTAATCCATAAGCACGTGCATTTTACATCATCTATAGTGAAACAAGAAAAAGAGAAGACGACACCAAGGGCCACACATTTCACACCTAAGTATTCATTGCCCTTCCCCCAATTGCATGCTCTGCTCAGAGGGCAAAACTACATTACTTTTCAGTCACTCACGTGATGTTTGAATTTGTTTTTTGAAAGT
The DNA here is from genome assembly GCA_014898725.1 of Jacaranda copaia. Lineage (NCBI taxonomy): Eukaryota > Viridiplantae > Streptophyta > Magnoliopsida > Lamiales > Bignoniaceae > Jacaranda > Jacaranda copaia. Next base: position 1,201,881 of record JACGDI010000938.1, on the reverse strand, counting down.
ATTTTTATTTTTTAATTAAAAAAATAAAAAATTAGTTTTAAAAGTGTTTGAATATTTGTTTAAAATATAATAATTATATAAACTTAAAAAGGAATTGTATTTAAAAAATATAATTTTTTTAAATAAATATTATGTAAATGTAAATAGGAACAAATGAAAAGGAATGAAAAGTGAAAATATAAAAAGATTGTAGGAATTTGTTTGGAAAAACATTTTAAGAATGAAAATGTATATGAAAATGAGGGAGAGATCGATGGCTCGTTTTCGTACAAAATGAAAATGAGTCTAAAAAATAAAAACGAATGGGCCCTCAGAGAATCAATCACAGTGAATGAATCTAAAATCAGACCCAAAGACTACATAGAGAGAGAGAGAGAGAGAGAGAGATCAAACCAATTGGCCAGAGCCTTGCATAATAATATTAATAATTGAAGTGAACAGATAGAAACACAGCAACACAGCAAGTTATAAGGTAAAAACTAGTGAATTTCCAAGAAAAGAAACATGCTAAATACCAGACGCAAGGATAATATGTCATGTTCTTGAAGCTGCTAGATATTATGTTTATCTTCTTGCCAAGAGATAGAGAGTGAACTTATGACATCAACAATGCATTAGAATTCTGGCAAAAGGATAACAGAGACACAACTAATAGGATACTGCTCAGAGAAACAAATCATGTAATAGTAATGAAGATTTGCATCTCCGGGGTGTCAAGATTATGTTTGGCTCATAACATACAATTGTTGAATTCATCGAAATAATAGTTATTCCAATCATATGTGGAAATACTTATCATCCAGTTTCCACATCTTTAGCTTCATCCGAATCCTAGCGTTCTAACAAGTCACTGCAGCCACAATAATCAGCAGAGTTATGGGCTACAATAAGAATGCTAAAATCATACAAATCTTGAGTTTTCAACCACAGATACATGCTTCCAGGTTCAGCAAGATAAGCCCACAACTAGTGGACAATTTGCCATCTGATTCTTTGATGTGGCCAAGGGGTGCTGCGCATTGAACCAGAATCAGTGGAGTCCTGCGCTGCGGACAGATGGCAGCGGTTTCCTTCTATTGGGTCTCATTTGTCACGAGTAATCCACAAAGACACTCTTGTACAGATACTGATTGGTGAACAAGATAAGGCCATCCTCAACCAAGAGGAACAGAAGAAGTTAAGCCCTTTTCAACTAACAAACCTGATAGATATAAGAAACTTGAAGACTTCAAGACAAGGCTTCCATATACACCCAGACTGGCATCTAAAATCTCCATCTAGCCAGCCTCAATCACGAGTTTTAACAAGGAAAATAATATACTTGAGCAGATACACATCACAATCTAAAGAACAGATTACACATTTCAAAGGAATCCTCCAATCACAGCGTTTAGCAATCAGCTAAAGTCATCTGTTTTTCCTACAGCACAAAATAGAACAGTTGCAGAAAAGGACAGGAAACTGAAACCACCAAACACAACAGACAATGATAACACAGAATCTACCAATATGACCTACTTAAAAAAGCCTGGCCTTATTTCTCAATTTTTTTTGGCACTAAAGAACATAAGGTGAATCAAACCTAAATCAGGATGCCCCACATAGGATAACAAGTGTATAAAGGGTAAAGAAACAGAATCAATTCATAAAGGGCCACCAAAAGCAATACTTTTGCAACGGCCACCAACCAATCATCTGGGTCATTTAACTGGCAGCCTACATTGAAAACTTCAAGCATCCCTTCATTCAAGGTCGCCCAAAGAACTGAAGAAGAATTCCATAAATTAAGTAAAGAACAAAACGTAAATAAAGGACTCAACATCAAACAAGATAATAAAAGTCAAATAAGATGGCATTGAAAAATAGCATTACATAGAGCAAGAAGGAAATTTGAGCACCAATTTTTACATCAGACAAGACATATTCGGTGGCATCCCTACTTCTCCACAGAATGCGAAGTACTCGAACTCTGTTTACATTTTTGTTCATCATCACAAACTTAAAAAAGAGAAATGAACAACATAGTAATAAGGAGGGAACAGATTCCCAACAGAGTTGAAACAAGAAATCAAAAGAAGATAAGACGTCAACCACAAACTAAAACCACTGGGGATGCTATTCATCTTCGCTAGAAATCAACTCAAGCAACACAATAAGACCATTGATCTTCCTCAGCACCAACAGAATCACCAGCAGATGCAAAGCTATCATCCTTGCAATAGTAGTATCCGTTGTTACCAGCAGCGGCAGCAGTCAGGCTGCAGGAAGCTGGCGCCGCCAAATAAGGCATATTATTGAAAGAGCAAGCAAGGCCATTGGTGAGCTCCATACTGCTGCTGCCGCCATCATCGGCAAATTCCTCCATGCGGTGCTTGAGGGTCTGGAACATGAGCTCAGGCTCATGCTGCATCACTCGGAGCACATCCCCACAAGACGGTCCAGGCACAGCACGTGTCACGGCAAAGCTGTGAGGCCCATCACTCTGCGACACGCGCACCACGCTTGGGCCACCAAATAGGTTGTGAACACCTCCGAGCGCCTCCTCGTAAGCCCCACCCAGAAACATCCCCAGATAATAAGCCTCACAATCACCACCCAAACCTCCATTGCCTCCTAACTCATGCAAAGGCAAGCTCGACTCGCCTCCAATAAACTTGTCAATCTTCCCATCGCTGTCGCAAGTCAAGTCTGACAAAATCCCCCTAACTGCAGGCCTTTCATCAAGCCTGTGGATTGGAATAATCGGAAACAACTGGCCAATGCCCCAAAAATCAGGGATTGAGGTGAAAACCGAAACATTCACATGGTAAGTATGAATGGGTTCTGAAACACCAATGGCCTTAGACACCAATTCGCAAAGGCCGTCAACGGCAGCAAGCTGTTCCATTCCCAGAGACCCTTCTTTGAACTGCTCAACACACCGCTGTTTCAACTGCTCCGCATAAAGCAAGCAGGTATCATGCTCACCGCGAATTGCAGCTGCAGACAGATTTCGATAATCGGCAAGAGCATCACCAGTCAAGCGCTCCACAAAATATTGAAGCCCGAGAGACGAAATTTGTGGAGAATCATGGGAACTAGCTGAAACAGCTTCAAACAGTAAAATAGAGTGGTGAGAAACAATTGCACGGCCACTTTCACTGCAAATCACTGGATGCTTCACACCCTTGCGGTCGCAGGCCAATCGAACTGCTTCAACAACAGCAGAAGCATACTGTTGAAGACTATAGCCAACAGACACGTCAGAATCTTGAGACTTTGAGCCATCATAATCGATTCCAAGGCCTCCGCCAATATCAATAACTGTCATACAAGCACCAAGGCGGACTAATTCACAATAGATCTGTGCAGCTTCGCCTACACCATCGGCCAGCAAGGAAGTAGAAGGGATCTGAGATCCAATATGAAAATGCAGCAACTGCAAGCAATCCAGCATCTCGTGCTGCTGTAATTTCTTAACAACGCGCAGAATCTGCGTTGCTGTCAGACCAAATTTTCCTTTCTCGCCAGAGGTAGAACCAAAATGACCAGAATGCTTAGTCCTCAGCTTAGCCCGGACCCCAATTACCGGACGGACACCGAGCATCTTACTGACATTGATCACAATATCTAGTTCTTCCTCTTGCTCGAGCACAATAACAGTATTCAAATGTAGTTTTCTAGCGACTAAAGCAAGAGATATGTACTCCACATCCTTGAATCCATTGCACACCAGAAGCGCCTCAGGGCTTCCATTGCAGAGGCAGCTCATGGCTAAGAGAAGCTCCGGTTTGGACCCGGCTTCCAGCCCGAACCGGAAGCCAGACCCAAACTTCACGATATCCTCAACCACAAACTTATCTTGATTGCATTTCACAGGGTAAACCCCCTGGTAATGAGCCTCGTACCCTTGGGATTGAATAGCGAAATCGAAAGAAGCCTGGAGAGACTCAAGGCGGTTTTTCAGCACGTCCGGGAATCGAACAACAAGGGGAAGCTGCAGACCGAGACCGCCTGAATTTTTCGGGCCGGAAGCCTTCTTTACGACCTTGAGAAGATCGATTTCCTGATGGGGGAGGGTGTTGACACCATGAGGACGAACAGAAACGTTGCCGTTAGAGTTAACCGTGAAGTAAGGCGCGCCCCACCCGTCGACCCGGTATAGCAACGCCGAGTGAGCGGGTGACCAGGTGGCGGCGGTCACGGCGGAGGTGGTGGTGTTTGTTGGCGGGCGTGCGGGAAGAGTGCTATCCCAGCCAGCGAAAGCGTAGGGAGGAGGAGGAGGAGGAGAAACGGCAGCATCTACGCAACAAGCAAGGGCAGGCATCTCTTCCCCGATCTAGAATTTCTGCGTTCTTTTGATGGGTTGTAAAAACCAAAGAATCAAAGAATTGAAAACTAAAAGATGGATGATTAGTTATAAAATCGAAATTGAATAATGTTGTATCAGGTGGGGGCTTTAGAACCCGCCGAGGCCGGAGCCCCGGCTACCCCCTCAAAAGAAGCAAAAAGAGATCTTCGTCACAACAAAACGGTAGCCACGCGCACGCTTACAAGACCCCGAAATCCCCACGCCTACCCCTCAGAAGAAGAGAATATTCAAAGCAAACGGAAAACGAATGCCCAGAAAATGACTCACAAACAGTTCAAAATTCTAAACACAAATCCCACCATGCAGATTTCAAAGAACTAGAGGAAAGGCAGATGAAATGGAAGAGAAGATGTGGACGGAAACCTAACGGCGACGGAAGAAATAACAGGGAGCTCTAGGGTTTCAGTGTGTGTATAGAGAACGTGAAGCCAATAAAGGAAAAGTGAGCGAGAATTGCATGAGCGGCGACGCGGCATTTTATAGGGGGAAGAAGGGTGGAGGCAGGACCGTGGACCCCATTTTTGGACAAAATTATGATCTTGTTTTCTAAATTGGTTTATTTTTCATTTTTCCCCTTTACGTAAATAAACATATTTTTCAATTTTGATATTTTTCATTAAATAAAAACAATTTTAAAATTTAATTAATCTAATTGTTAACCTAATTAATCTCGTATCTATTTTCCAATCAATTCAGTATAATTTGAACTTGAACAATAGTTCAGTCTTTTTTATAAAATTCAATAATAGAATCCTAAAAATTAATTAAAAAAAATCTTTTCTTTTGGCTAATCTCATCTAATATTTGTTTGGTTAATATGGTGGGTGTGAGATTCTTTCACGGAGATTACTCAGCTTCGAGTTGCCGCGTGGCGAGAATATGTGGGACCCCGACATTTTAGCGGTCCTGCCAACGAGGCTTCTTCTCCCCAACTAAGAACCAACTCGAACGATTAGTAAGTGGTAATAAAGATGTGGGTCGGCATAATATCGTGAGAATTTCATTTTCCCGACCTTTCAAAGGGGGATTATTTTGCGAATATTTGGTTATATTTTACCGTAATAAAATTTTTTTGAAAAAATATAATTAAATATATTTTTATATTTTTCAAAATATTTTCTATTATCATTCATTATACTAAAAAAAAATTTATTTTTAATATATATACATATATTATATAATGTTTTTTATTATTTTAACAATACAAAAATGACTCAATTCCATTTGCACTTCAAAAATTTAATAAAAAAATATTGATTTGACTGCTAAAGTTAAAAAAAAAACATCTCCATTTAAAACATAAACAAACATATTAAAATTCTCCCAAACTAATTTTTAACTATTCCTCAAAACATAACAAAAATTAATTATATTTCCCAACATAACTTTCACATTCTATAATAATTTATTTTCTCAAAATATATAATAAAATCACATAAAAAACATAACAAAACTTCCCTTTGTATATTGACACTTTATATAGAATGCCCTAATAGGCCCAACTTAATGACTATCAACCTAGAAATTAGATGTGAAGTGTACCGCCAGGCCCATTTCACCCTTGAAACCTAATCGTGTGGTCGACCCCTCACTCCCTTTCGCGTTGGCACTCTAAGTAGCGTTGACGTCATTCGACTAGGCCATGAGTCGAACTCAAATGCTTAATGATCCCGATGAGAGTTTGGAGTGAGGAATCGTCGGTCATCTAATACATTCAGAGCTACCTCTGAGGTTGATCCTTTTGTCGACCAAGTAGGTTAACTCATTATAGAATTCCTTCACTGCTGCATCAAGTGTTTTGACAGGCAGCATGCTTTCGCATTAATAGCACATGCCACCTTAGTATTGCCTATTCTACCTCGCTAGATAGGAAATGCACCCCCCGTATGTTATTCTGTTCCTAAAAGTTGGAGGTAAAACCACCTGAAGTAGTACTCAAATGTGAGAAGACTTAATACCCCTATGCAAGGACAAGAACCATTTCTAAATGTTAAAGACATCTTAGACATACATCCACATAGAGAAAAGTTATAAATACTTCATTGCTAACCTCTCGCAAGCTATGCTATTCTATACCAAAAAGCCCTCAATTTGCTGCTCATTTATCTAATCGATCTGATACTGACTTGAGCATAGGTGTTTAATAAATTTAACCTATCACAAACACACACATATCACACACATTATTTGGTCTATCTCAAAACCCATGAAAAATAACCTATCGCAAACACACATATTTATTTGATCGAGTTCCTTAAAAATCATTAAAGAGCAATAATAAATCTTGAAATACTTAAAAGTGTTCTAAATTTATGTTAAAAGAAAATTCTCAAATTTTCATATTTATCACGTAAAATGTTTTTTGCGTATGCAAAATTTTGTTAATTTGTTATAATTAAAAAAAATAGAAAACTCTATAATAAAATTTATTATTAGCATGGGGCAATTGACCAATTAGCCATTGTAAATATGTTTCTTTCCGACTGAAACGTGAGAATTTCAATGGGCTTTTTCGCCGTGAGGTCACTATGGTCAAAGAGAGGAAAGAGCAAGGAAGTTTCTCATGATTGAATGTTGGATTTTCAACGGACCAGATTTCGCGTCGGTAGTTAGTTTATGAACAGAGGAACTCAATTGCAAATAAACTACTTCTATAATAAAAATAAAAAATAAAAAGGAAATTATTTTTAAAAATAAAAATAAAAAATCTCCGTTATCAACTGAATTCTAGAATGGCATTCACGTCCACAAGGTGGTACCTAGGACAGCTCCACTTGAATTTCTAGACACACATGCGTTATGTCTTGCGTATGAAGTGTTCTTAAATTCCAAAAATGTCCTTCGTCCTTTTTTCACCCCCCGCGCGGTTTTTGGTCCCCCCGGATTTTAATTTCTAGAGTCCACTCATAGGTTTGAATGATTCAACTGGTGCGTGGTTGTTGTGTAAGGCTCCGTTTGGTTTCATTTTCATTTCCAATTTTAATTTTCATTATTTCTAAAATTTCAGAAGTTAATAAGCGAAAATGAATTTATATTTGAATACATTATTAAAAAAGTAAAAACTATATTAATTTCAACAGATTGTAGGTGAAAAGATATAAACATAATAGAATAAAGAGAGAGAAAATATATGAATTATTGAGAAAATACGTTTTGAAAATAATATTGGGTGAAAATATGTAAAAAATGATATGTTTCATTTCTAAAATAGTAGACAATAGAAAAATGGGTTGTGGAAATTAAACCAAACGAGGTCTAAATTTTTAAAAATATTTTATAAAATACTTATTAAATTTTTTAAATAAACAGCCTAAAAAATTTTCAAACAAGATGTTCAAATATATTAGTCTAAAAAAATTTAGCATCTTATGAATTATATAAACATCCCATAACATATAGAAATAAGTTTACTCAAACATTTTCTTCATCCAAAAATATAATTAGAATCACATGTTCTACAGGAATTTTAAACTTAAATGTGTATATATACAGTTAATGCTGTAGAAAGCTGCGCGTAGAGAAAATGAGAGTTGTATATAGTTTTGAGCTTGAGATCTGCAACCAAAACACACGTTAAACTAGCTGAGGTGCCCCCAACTAAGGCACTCCGACGCTCAAGTTAGTTCTGGTCGAGAGGGTAATCGAACAGAATATAAAGAATGTAAAATGTATAGTGTAAGTGGCATTACCTTGAGCATGGTTGAGCCTGGAGTATTTATAGTTTTTCTGTGGGCGTGATTTTACCCAAATACCCCCATCAGGTGTACTAGTTTTTTCCCATGCCAGGGGGTTGGGAGTCATTCCATGTCCAGATCACAGTACTGTGCCAAGTGGCTAAATTTCTTATTTTTCTGGATAAATCGTGCAAGTAGGGGCACGTTTCTACCAAAATTGTTGGCAGGGTTGTCAGAGTTGTTTTAGTTGTTGGCAGCAGTTGCACCGGCTACCACGTGTCATTAGTGCAGAGAGGCTCAACCTGTCCGATTAATATACTCGGTGGGGATCCGAGTGGATGCCGGAGGTCGATTCATGTCGACCAAACTTAAATGCTCAAACTTTTGGAGTGGTCCTTAGGTCGATACGGGTCGACCGTAGACCCTCCCAAGTGAGGTCGATACCGATCGACCAAACAGATTTTATCATTGGGCCTCATAGGCTGTCTCACTTGATATTAGGCATGTTAGGCTTATTGGGTTATCCCATATCAACAGTAATTATGTTATTATTATGTCAATTTCGTATGAAACTTACTCGTCAGGATAATATTTCATTGGCAATTGTTTTTGGTTTAATTAATTTCATATGTGATACAAAAATAAATCACAACCCGTGGTAGGGATGCAAACAAATCGAACCTAACGAGTTGGCTCGAAAAATGTTCGTCAAATCGAGTTTGAGCAAAATAATTCTTATTTGCAATCTTGCAAGCCTACTCGCGAACCTATATTTTTTATTTAAAAAAATATTTATATATAAAAAAATAATAACATATATTAATTTTAAATTTTTTTATAAAATAATTTAATTTTTCAAGTTCGATTTCAAGCCGAACTCAAACCTATAGCTAATTTTAAATATAATAAAATAAAATATACTAATTTTAAATTTTTTATAAAATGATTTAACTTTTTGAACTCAAATCCTAACCAAACTCAAGCCCATTGCTTGACTATGAATTCAAGCCTAATGAATCGAGGCAAAGTGAGCCGAGCCCGAACAATTGCCCAAGCCTCAATTTCTTCATCTCGTCAATTCATTTGATTCGAACTTGAGTTCGAGTTTAAAAAAATGATCAAAACTTCACTCGACTTGACTCATTTATATCCCTTGTCCATCAGAGAAAAAACATCATGCCTTATAGCCCAATTTTCTTTTTCTTTTTCTTTTTCTTTTTCTTTTTAAAGAACCATTGCATTATGATCACACTTTTGGATAACAATTGAATTTGGAATCTTGGTGGACCAAATGAAAGAAATCTAAAAGACTAAGGAGTGTCCATGTGCCACTGACCCATTTTGGACGATATCCTTCTTTTACCCGTAAACAAAT